>ML828796.1:0-16788 GCA_009831015.1 Picea engelmannii
ATAGGATTGGAAAAATTTATTTATATGTTAACTTTGTTAAAACCTTTATCTCATTGATTTTTTTATAATTTTATAATATTTTTCTTATCATAAACTTTCATCATATAGATTATTTTCATAAAAAAATGCTTATGTCATGGCACGGATAATGAATTGAGTTTCATTATTGTACTATACAACAAAAAGGTGATTGGATTACAATGCATTCCTTTGGAAAAGATGATCATAAGGTGAAAATATATATCTGGAAGATGTTGATATCATCATGTGATTATACAATGATGATGATGAAGATGAAAATGATTATAATGATGATGATGATCATCGTTTCCAACGTCATCGACATCGTTAGTATAGTAATCGTCATCAATAAATTCATCATTCATGGACCCTACATTGTGTTAGAATGGAAAGGTGTTGTGTATGTCCTAGAATTCAAGATACATGATGTGGAACTATATGATTTGGACCATTTGGCTTATATATCCTATGATTGACACATTATAATGTCATGTGCATGCTTATAATGGGATTATTATTGATCCTAGTGTTCATTGACATTATTATGTTGATATTGTTAAAGGTTTTGTGTGACTGTATATGAGATTAAGGTAGTATATATTAGACATTGTCTAAAGTGTTGTATATATACAAAATGGCTAGACAATGTGTGGAATATACTAACATGTGTTCTTGCAACTCTAGACCTCCTAGATGCTCACATCAACTTCTAACAATGTGTTAACAATATTCATAGCCACACTTTTCTTTAATTAATTATGACTCCCAAGTTTCAAAATGTATTTGACATGTCTTGATAAGTTAATGTATTCAACATCCCCAAGGAATTGTTGCGATAGATAATTTTTCCAATTTCAATTGTTAAGGTTGTGTCAGTGATCATAATGGATACACAATTAGGGCCCATGAATCATGTATTAGGGACTAAACCCTTAGATATTCATCATCAATTCATGGCTTAGGCCCCAAGGATCATTCTTTTTGTGCTCAATATTTGAACTTGGGCCTATAACCATCTTTGTAATTGCAATTCATGTGTCTCATCGTGACCAAATATCCTTAACAATGTTACATGTACACAGGGAAACCATGAAAAAAATGACCTATTGATCGGAGCCTTTGGCATGACTGGCCAATGTTCTATGATGTAAGTGGCCTATTTCAAAATGGGAATTTAACTCATATTTATGGCCATAAGATGCATGGGAAAGTTGTCCGTGTCTAGTCCTAGTACAATTTCTTTATAAGATTTGTATAAGATAATTGGAGCATGATAATTTTGAGAATGATAATGATGAATTGATGATGGACATACCTACATCATTGGTATGATTAAGTGTAGTCGCGCAGAGCTCCTCTTGGTTTTGAGAATAGTTCATTCTCTACTAAACAGGGGCAACCACATGAAGGTGGAAGCTCTAATTATGCCCCCCTCCTCACATCACTCTCGATTTCCCCATACTACCTAATTTGAAATTCTAAAGAACATGTATCCTATACTATATTATACAAAATAAAAAAAATATAAAGATCATATAAAAGATATAAACACATACCTCTTCTTTTCAACAATTAAATATTAGTCATCTTCTTCTTCATCCAGCTCAACATCTATATCAGGATCTGGTTTAGAATCGATATTGGTGAAAATATCATTCCTATCAACATCATCATCAACGCCATTTCCACTACTATAGTTATCGATATCGTCAATGAGATCCTCGTCTCCTACATTTGGATGATCAACTTATTCAACTTCTTCATTTGACACATCGACTACATGAGCCACCTGCTCGTGATATGCATAATCATGATATTCTTCCTCATTATTATATTCATCCTTAGCTACATGATTGTACTTTACTGGTCTTCCTCTTGGATCATATCTAACAACATATGACCAACTTGTTTTACGAGGTACCTCTGAGTAAAATACTTGCTCACATTGACTTGGAAGAACATAAGGCTCTGTACCTAGTTCAAATGCCCTTGTATTAACCATGGTAAATCCATTATCATGCTCAATAACAGTTCTTTCAGGATCGCGTTCATCCATCTGTAGCCTGTACCATTTAACCTCAAACAAAACAATTTTAAAGGAATTAAAATCACACTCAATTATATCCTCCAAATGGCCATAGTACCTATTCTCAGTTTCTTCTAGATTTCTTTCACTTATAGAGGAAATGTTGGTGACCTTAAACACTACATTTATCCCACAATCCGAGGTTTTCATCTTATCATCCAACATTTTGATACCAAATTTAGGACCATTACACCACATAGCCTTGTGATGTTTCAACTGCAACATGGACAACAAGTAAAAAATAATTTTCCAATTAATAATCCTCATATAGGACTTAATAAATATATATTTCAATAATTAAACAAACCAAATACATTGAAAAATTAGGAAAAAACTAGGAAAATATGGGTAAAAAATTTAACTTGCCTGTTTATCTTTTAAAGCAAAGGATAAATAAACTTCCCTTGATGTAAGATCAGGAAATTGATCTCGATGATGATGCACTATTTTAATCATCTTACACACCCCTTCCCATGATAACCTACCGAAGTATTCTTCAATATATTCTATCAAATGCTCCATCCAATCAAGGGTGTTTGCAATGTATAAATGTAAAGCATCCGTCTCGAGCAACTACATGATAGCATAACAATTTAATATCATTAATTATTTATTGTTAATAAAGGAATAATTTAATAAATGTGTAATATATTAAATCTACATCAACATGTAATAACTACCTTTCAAAGTCCTCATTTTACCTTTCCCCAATAGGACCTCCCCTTCAAATTTATTGATGGAGTTGAGATGCCAAATGCGAGGCACATTCATATTTTCTGCTAATTTAGGTAGATATTGACTAATATACCCCATGCATTGATATACCATATATCCCTCAACCATAGAACCCTCTAGACGTGCTCTTTTTCTAAAAAAAAAACCTTCAGTGACTTCAAGTGCCTCTCCACCATCCACATCGACCTTGTGTGTACTAGTCCACATAATTCAATCTCCTCAACTTCGTGTATGAGGTAGTTTTCTTTTGCATTGAAAAATGATGGAGGTAGATACTATTGCATTTGACGCATTAGTCAAGGAATTTCTCTCTTCCAATACCTTATATCTTCTTTATGGATTTCTTTTGATGATAGCCACCTACAAATGTCAATGCAATAAAATAATATCAAGGCATACATAAATTTGAAGATAAAAGATAATATGTCAATAAGTTTCGCTACAAATCACATAAGAAGTACATCTTCCTTATAAAATAGTACTTACCTCATGTATTTTCCAAGTACATAAATAATTTGTTTTATGTTGTTGTCAAAGTCATCTAGGAGAGATAAAGGTAGAAATATTGTTTCCAAAAAATAATTATTATTTGTTTACATATTGTAGAGATAAAGTAACAAAAAACAAATACTTATTATTTGTTTTCAAAAAATGCGTACCAATAAGGAAATATATTATAACCTAATAATTACCTTAATGAATGTATGCAAGTCATGTGTTTTAACCCCACCAAAATCACCTTTTTTAGTTAAGATATTTTGTATGTTCGACGAAAACCCTGTCGGAAACCTAATTTTTTGAATTACCTCTTTTACAATATTGCTCTGTTGCTCCATCAATAACCAAGGAAGACTAGTATTTTGTTCACGACCATCACCATTAGAATTAATAATAACACTTTGCAATGCGTGATTAGCTTCCTAGATGTCACAACAAATCTTTCCAATTCTCTCTTTGTCAGTCCTTCCATCTAATATTCTCCATAACAATTTTGTTATGTTCTTCCCGATATGCATTGTATCAAACAAGTAAATTATTTGTAGGTGCTCGTAGTATGGAAATCTATTGAATTGCATCGAGTAACTTTTCATTCCTCATGGAAGCCCATTCGTTCCTTAACGACATTCATGAAACATCAACAAATTGAAATTAAAACTATTTAATGGGACAAAATGAAATTAGTACTAATGAAATTAACCAAAGATTTATATAATAGGTCATACATAAATAATTTTTGTACCTTGATGATTTCTAATATATTCCAACTTCCATAGGCGAGGTGTCATTCTTCGTGGTATTTTTCCATTTTCTTCTTTACCATTGAATTTTTCTTTGTCTGTAGTTCGGTAACTATGGTTCTTAGGCAGAAAGTGTCTATACTCATCAAACACTTCCTTTGTTAAACTCCTTGAACAATGTGATTTAATCCTCGGACCACAAACTGGGAATGCAAATTTACCCTTTGTCTGAAGACCTACAAGATATATGAATAAATGTAGCGTCAAATTAGAGTTACAATTTAAAATAATGCATGATTTTTTCAATAAATATATATAATATTAAATCAAAAAATAAAGTAACAATATACCACAAAAATGTGTTAACCCAGGAGCATCATAAATTTTCCATGATAGTATTCTATGGAATTGTAATCGTCTTTGCCCTATTGGTCTAGAGATGTCATACATAGTGACGCCAACCCATAACTTCAACAACTAATCAATGAGAGGCTCAATATATGCGTTCATATCTTTAACCGGGTACCTAACTAATTGGTTCAACATATTGCATGATTAATTATACTTATCTAGATATTGTGATATATAAAAGAAATAATTACCATGCATGAAAAAAAGAAATGAAATATTTTGTCATACTTTAAAGCAAATAAAAGATAATTAAATACCTAGAACAATCATTGCCAACATTGTGTGCTCTCTCTTGATCGACATCCAAGGAGGAAGGTTATTGTTTATAACAAAAAAAAGCCACACTGAGTATATAGAACGAAGCTCTCCAAATGGATTGACACCATGAGCTTCCAACGAAAGTCTAACATTACGAGGTTCTTCTTTAAAAAGTGGTCACTTTTCTTCGATGTAGTTCAATGCAGAACCATCTGCAGGCATTCGAAGAACATCGTTTCAACTTCTGTTCTTTGCATTGAAATCCATAAACTGTGTTATACTTTGGCACCTGAACAACCACTGGAAATGTGGAATTATCGGAATATAATGAAGAACTTTGCGAGGCACCTTCTTTGACACTTTATCGGTTAGATATCTACTTATTTGACATTGTGGGCATTCATTTTCTAATGCATATTGTCCATAATATATGATATGATCATTAGGACATGCATAAATAGGCTAATAGTCCATTCCAATTTCTTTCATAATCACGGATATTTCTTGATATGTGCATGGCAAAATATTTGACGTCGGTAATAGAACATCACCTAACAACCTACAAAATTATAAACAATGAGTCAATGTAAAAAATATTAATCATCAATATATCATCCAATATACTAATTTACAAATTAGAAAACAATAGCAATATAGGAAAAAAATTGAACCTTTTAAGTATTTGTGAGCATGCAGGCATAAATAATTAACAAATTAAACACCTTAGTATCTGTGTGAGACATGTGTTTGATAAACCATTCAAAACCTTCAGTTTCACCAACAACAATATATCAGATAAAAGATTTGTTGTTGAGCCTTCATAAAGAGGTTGACGTGACTTCTCGAGTAGAGGATAAACATCATGACTATCATCCTAGTTTTCCTCATCCATTGGAGCAAATGTGTCTTGGATCAATCTGTGTATCTCATCTTCCTGATTTTAATCACTAACGTTATCTCCATCAACATCATCATTAATAACTTGATAAACATCTTCAATATTCTGATCTCAAGGTTTATCTCCCTGTAACTTAGTATTTCTGCTAGTACTTGGCAAATAACTCTCTTGAGGTCGACACGTTGGGGGCATCGTCTATATATTCAAAAAAAACATAGAAAAGTTAGTGTGTATATAAAATATAAAAATCACAATAAGAAATGTTACTAAAATTCATGGCATACTGATTATTATAGAGAATACATTAAATATTGAATCCTCTTACCAAGGGACGATATTCATAACCCCCTTCGGCGTGCCCCTTCATCCTACAATGTCTTTCAGTTGTTGTTGTTAAAAGTATTCTATTTTGCAAGCCTCTGCAATCATAGCAAGGGCAATAACATTTTCCATCGCCCCTTGCCTCTAATGCCACTCTTAACTGAGCAAGCTTCCTGTCATTTTCGTTCATCATGACAAATCCTTGTCCTGACAAGTAATTGTGTTACCTACACCATACCAAACATTAAGTTGTCATTTTTTTATATTTTAGCTACTCCTTTCGATTATGAAATGTTTATTTATAGTGACCTACATCTTTATAATAAGGTAAACAACTTTATAATAAGGTGATCATATGTGTAGAGGATCAACATCATGACGACATAGATAACATCTTTATAATAAGGTCATATGTGTACAAATGTTTTCTTTATATAATAACAACATATATACCTAACATAAGTTTAGGGTTAGTGTTTATGTATCTTATTAGTCCCTGCTATATCTGGGAATATAGAAATCAATTGCAAGTCAAAATCATTTTGACTTTTGTAAATTTACAAAAATTTTAACAATGTTTTATAATGTTTTTCAATAAATATTATTAATGAGAATTTCATAAATAAATAAAAATATTCTTTTATTTTTAAATATTCAAAATTCTATTTTTTGATTGGTCAAAAACTCTAAAGTGACTAATTTCCCCTGGTTGAAGGTGATAATTAACAACAAAATTAAAAAAATTAAATTATTTGTTTTTAAAAAAATCAACAAATAGCCACGTATTAATTAAAAGTACAAATAATTATTGATGTTATCGTAATTCTATGTGTAGTAAATGTAAGAATACACTTTGCATTTTGAGACTTTGTTTCATATCCCAATGAGTTGATGAGTGCACTTTCTCCACCATCTAGATGTACACAGTCGATCACGTCAACCACAACGTTTAGCCTTGTGTTTTGTTTTGCATGCTTAAATAATGGAAATTCTCGTACTTTGTTTTGCAAAATGTACAAACCCGATCACGTCAACCACAATATTTAGTCTTGGGTTTTGTTTTGCATGCTTAAATAATGGATGATCTCTCGTACATTAATAATTATATGTAATATCAACAAGCTATCTTGTCATTAATGCCAACCTACCCATTATTTATTACAATATGTTGAGGATAGAAAAGAATTTATGCAGAAGAGGGAAATGCTATTAATATTTCTCTTAATATATATGCGGAAGAGGGAAATGTTGAGGATAGAAAAGAATTTATGTGGAAGAGGGAAATGTTACAATATATTGCAACTATTACGCTTGTCGTTATAAACATGATCAACTTCCTCCCTATCTTATATATACCATAACTTATCATTTATCAATATAACAATCAACTTCAATATTTTATTCATGGATATTTCTTCCTTCATTTAATTGAATTAGTAAGTGCTAGTTGCTAACCATTAGGTGTGCAAGTATCCCAACCATTATTGTCATTGTTATATTATTTTCAATTTATGAAGTGTGATCCCTTTTGGGTACTGGGGATGTAACAAGTGGTATAAAAGTCTTAAAAATAAAAGAGAGAAGAAAATGGCAATCAATTACTATCATTTCACCGATCAGGGTTGATTTTCAAGAGCAATTCCATATCGTTATCAATTAAAAGAGAGAGAGATTGTAGCTACAATTGAAGGGAAAAGGGTATATGGATTCCATAATCCTAGAATATTATGGAATCCACATACCATTTTCCATAGAATATACTAACTAGATCCAGAAAACAAAGACATGAAATATGGTACTACACATATTATAATATATTATCAAGGAAAAAACAAGCTAAATGAAATTTGGACATTTGAAAAAAAATTTACACGTTAAACGAGTACATCAATAAAAAATAACATACTAACCTTGCAAGTTCAAAATCCGATCTATGTAGATCGAGAATTGGACTTGTTCAACCGGTGGGTGACGGAAAAAATAGACAGGTCAAACACAATCCAAGAACAATGTTGCAACTATAGCAATTGTGTCACAAAGTCTCTTAATGTCACGTATATATAGATAAAATAGTCAACTAGCTGTTAACACTGACCAATGAAATAGGCAAACTTTTCGTCGCTATTGCCATGAAACTTCGTCGCTATAGCGACGAAAATCCCGACTAGGTTAAAATCATATTTTCGTGGATATTGCAACGAACTTTCATGGCAATATCAATGAAAATCCCACCCTATTTAAAAAAATGATGAAACTAGTGGAAGCATGGAAACTTTTCGTGGAATAATTCGCCCATATGTAGTAGTGTGTTTTTCCTCTGTTGGAATACCTTTGTTGTCGAACATGGTATCCAAGCATGTTTGAAGACTTTCTCTTGTTGTAGATCGAGATCGTGAAGCCGAGTTGCTTCATTTTTGTTTTTTCCATTTCCATAAATTTTTGGGCTGAGAGGATTGTTCCATTGTGTCCGGAGCGCTCGTTTGAGTCAAGAATGTTTTTTGTTTCACTCAAAAAGTTTTATGTTTTCCCAAGATATAGCCATTTCATCTAGATCTAGAGGTATAAAGCCTGAATACACCCTTTTAAATTTTTTGTAGAGTATTATTTCAGTTTTATTTCGATTTTATATTGTTTAATTATGGGTTGCTACTCTTTTAGATATGTGTATGCTCTTTTCCCTGAGCCCTGTGTGATCTTGACAAATCAGAAACAGATAGGAAATGTGCATTTTTTAGGTAATCTAACCGAGATCTAACCCTTGTTGTCATTGAGAAGAGAAAACATTTTTTATGAGCATTCTCTCCAAGGCCATCTTCCACAACAACAATAAAAACAACACCCCCAATCCTCTTTCTAAACAATACAATATGTTTTGCTAGCCCACTTGGTTAAAAGTTTCTTTATTAAGTAACAGGTATTGAGTTCAAGTCTCTCTTTTTGTTACTTTTTTTGAAAAAGTTCATGCTCCATTGTAAAGTGTATTTCACTTCAATTATAAAAGTGAATCACTAAAAGTAGCTTTAATATTTTATTTTAGAGTTATTTATTTTGCATGTAGCTTTCTTTTATAAATTAACTTCATTTTAAAAGAGATCCACACTTCTTTTTATAAAAGTGGGTCACTTCATAAACAAACTTACACCACCACATGGTGTTTTGGTTACTGTTTATGCCTTTTTTTTAAAAGGTGTAACTTTCACATTCGAAGTCCATTTTCGATGTCGTCTTTTTTAAAATCGCCTATTTTTTTGAGATATTTCCATCTAGATCATGAATTTCATCTTTTAAATCAATATTATCTTCATATTTAATATGGTTTATTCCAATAATCTTATCTTACCAACACCAACTACTTCAAATGGAAATATCATATGGAGGATTTATTAAGAAGTAAAGGCTTGTATCAGACTACCTTGGGAAAGGAAAAAGAACCCATTGATGTTGATAATAAAGTCAAATGGGATAATAGGAGTGACGAATCACGTGGAATGATCGGAATGCCCATCTCTCCTGATTTAAGGTTCCACCTTAAATAAATTGATGACCCCGATGAAGCATGGGAAAATATTGAATCTTTGTTTGGTAAACACAATATTATTCGATCACATCAGTGAGAAAATCAAATACTGACTTTGAGTCCAAATGATTTTTCTTGCATTGAAGACTATCTTTCTAAGTTTAAAACACTCAAAATTTTATGTGAAGAATGTGATATAAATATGGAGGAAGAGTGTTTCATCTATATTATTATTTCTAATCTATGTACTGCATACTTTGTGTTTGTATCTACCTTTTCTTCCACGAGAGAGGCTCTAGGGAAATCTTATAAAAAACCCACTCTTGAGTCTTTTTTTGATGCTTTGATTATAGAGCCATATAATATTGTACAACTCGGAGTGATCAGTGTTGGACAACTAAGAAGGGGGGGGGGTTGAATCAGTTGTTACTGAGATTAAACAATAATGCTTATTTTAAACTCTTTACACAACATTTAATAACAGTCACAATAATACAAGGAATTTAGCAATAGAACATTCAACATCAGCCACACATATGAGATACATAGAGATAGATATTTCCTGAGGAAACCCATACAGGGAAAAACCTCTTCCTCTTTATATGATAAGTAATCTTTACATTATTTACATTATCATACATATGAGCACCAACTCATAATGAGATTACAACCTCTGTTTTTCAAGATGCTACTTGTTGAGAGCACCAACTCTCTGGCTTCTCTAGCACCAACTAGAAGGAAGCACCAACTCCCCAATTTCTCTATCACCAACTAAAATGAAGCACCAACTCCCCGGTTTCTCTAGCATCAACTAGAAGGAAGCTACAACTCCCTGTGCTTAAGCACCCACTTGAACCTCTAAGGAAAACAGTCCTCCCTACCACCCTGAAATATAATTTTTTTTGCTAATGAAACTTATCACAGTGATACAATATTTATCATTGGCTTACTAAACTTATCACTGTTCTACTATGATGCTCTGCTCTCCTGTATCAGTGTCTCTCTGTCTGCATCTTCTTGGGATTTCTGATTTTCTGTTTTTCTCTACAAGAGCACCTCAGCCTTCCTTTAGTGTCTTACTGTCTTGCTCCATACATTCCTTGTGCTTTTTGTGCTTCTTCCTTTTATGCTCTATGCTCCATGTCCATTCAATGCTCCATTCCTCTTCTTTGTATTTCAGCTATTGCTCACTCCTCCTTCTACACTCTTGAATCCCTCTCAACCACAACAACCCCCATCTCTTCTCTGTTCTGCATAGTTATAGTCTCTGTGCACCTTGTGCATGCTATCCCACCATGCTTCTGCATACTCTCTCATGTCAAGTACTCTATCTGTTCATCATGGAAACTCTTCAACTTTTCTGGAAGTTAGATCCATCTGTCAATTTCCTCTACGAACATTTTTCATTCCACTAGAAGATTCCTAGAGACTCTTCATCTCCTCTAATAATCACATAGAAGTCTCTTCGAGTCCTCTGGCAAAAACCATCAGTGGTTTCTAGTTGTTACACTGTCAACCTCCAAAGACTTCTTTATCCACTGAATCACCACAGATCAATTAGCTGTGAAGAGAAACAATATCCTTCGATCATACTTAATTTCACCTGCACCATTGGATGGATTTTGTAGGGTATTGCATTTAATTCATATGGCTACTGGCTGTGATCAAGCGCTAAACAAAGTTTAATTTTGTGATCTTGCATCTCGACATTCCTGTGATAGAATATCTTGACACTCCAAGTTGTGATCGTTGAGACTCCGAGATGGAGCTTAGCACCGCTAGCTTCTTCCCCTCACTTGACCACCGACTGTGACCATAAGCTGTGCCAAAAGGCACATCATATTTTGTGAACTTATAAACTTCATCGAGCCTGATCAATGGTTGAGATCTCCGATGATCCGACGGTCCAGGTCTCATCGCGATATCACATATCGTGATTCCTGTGATTAGGAGTCTTGATGCTCCAAGTTGTGATCACCGAGACTCCGAGGTGGACCTTAACTCTTCTAGCTTCTTCACTTCATGTGACCACCAACAGTGACCACAGGCTGCGCCAAAAGGTGCTTCATGTTTTCAAACTTATAAACTTCAACGAGCCTGATCAATGGTCAATATCTCTAATGATCTGATGGTCCATATCTCATTGAGATCTCGCATATCATGATTCCTATGATGAAGGGTCCTGATGCTCCAAGTTGCGAGCCCTGAGACTCGGATATGGAGCTTAACACTGCTAGCTCCTTCCTCTATCTTCCGCAGATGTAACCACTAGCTGTGACCACAACCTTATTCGAAAACGCATTTCGCACTTTCTCATCTCGGGTATTCTTTGATGAGTCCTCTCGACTCTCTATGTGACAAACTCGAAAATAGGGCTTGGCTTCTCTAGCTCTCGATAATGTGACCACGAGATATGACCACTCGCCATTCAAATGAGCGCTTCACTCCTTTGACTTTCCAATTAGAAAAACGATGATCTTTTACCATGAGTCCTCTGGATCCAATGGTCCATGACTTTCCTCAATGGATGGCCAGGATTCCTTCACAATTTTGGAGAGTTAGATGACTCTTGGTCTTATTCGCCTTGCATCTTCACCATACCTAATGGTTATTGGTCCTTCGTAATTACTCCATATCTGACAGCCTAGAACTTATCACAATTTCACCACTTCACGAGCCTTCTTCATGTTTGATCAACGATCCACAATCCTTGGTGATCTGACGGTCCAGATATTTTCGTGATCTCGTATATCGCAAGTTTGAACCTCTTTCCTTTGGATTTCATGATCTATGAAACTCTGAAACAAAACCTTTGTCATTCACCACATGTCCTTATTGAATCAACTGTCAAGATTGTTATCGCGATTTCGCATATCGTGAGTTTGAAACTCTTTCCTTTGTATTTCCCGATTTACGAAACTCTGAAATAAAACTTTTGTCGTGATTTGACTTTTTTCCTCCTTCTGAGCTTACACTGCTGATCTTTCCATTCGATCATTGTTGTTCTTCCTTGTCTGCCTGTTTGTTGATCTTCCTTGCTTGTTTGTTTGTCATCATTGCTACTATTATTTCCATCAATGACAAGCACTCTCTCTTGTAAACATGCCAACAATCTCCCCCTTTGGCATTGATGGCAACCCTGAACGACTACGCTAATCTGTTTGGAACTCCAACTGTAGCATCCAGTCTGGACCACTCCTCTTCTCCCCCTTTGACATCAATGTCAAATCAAACATGCTCCCCTTGAGTCATTGTAGTATGTTTAGGAGGTATCGGATGTTCAACCAATACAAACTCCCCCTAACAAGATGGAATTTCTTAGATGTGAGATGGGATGACACCCAACTTCTGTTGGAGATATTCAAATGGTGTCTTGGCTAGGGGTTTAGTAAAGATGTTTGCAACTTGTTTTGTGGTTGGAATGTAATGGACCTTAACAACTTGATTGGTGACCTGCTCTCTCAGAAAATGGTATTTTATGGGAATATTCTTGGACTGGGAGTGGAGTACAGGATTCTTAGACACATTGATGGCACTAGTGTTATCACAATGAATTGGGATCGGTGCTGTGTATTTTACCTCCAAGTCTGCAAGTGTCTGAATCATCCATAATACCTGAGTGCAATAGGTAGCAATAGCAATGTACTCTGCCTCTGTAGTCGACAAAGAAATGGAACTTTTCTTTTTACTAAGCCATGCTACTAATGAGTCACCTAGGAAGAATGCTCCTCCACTCGTGCCTTTTCCCTCAGCAACACAGTTTGCCCAATCTACATCTGAATAAGAAGTTAACTGAAAATTCTGATTTTTGGGATACCACAAACCATAAGTCATTGTTTCTTTCAAATACCGGAATATCCTTTTGACAGCTAGCAAATGACTCTATTTAGGTGCAGACTAATATCTTCCTACCATTCCAACAACATGCATTATGTCTGGGCGAGATGCTATGATGTACAGTAGACTACCTATCATTGACCTATATGAACTTTGATCAACATCAGGTGAGTCATCATCCTTGCTTAGTTTTTATCCAGTAACCATAGGTGTGCCCATAGGTTTAGGATCTTCCATTTGCAACATTTTCAACATTTCTCTGAGATATTTTTCTTGATAAATGAACATTCCTTAAGACCTCTGAGTAATTTGTAGACCAAGAAAAAATGGCAGTTCACCTATCATAGACATTTCAAACTCAGACTCCATGGAAGAAGCAAACCATTTTACCAATGAATCCTTATTACATCCGAAGATGATGTCATCTACATAGACCAACACAATGAGCAAATCATCACCCTCTTTTTTGATATATATATTGTTGTCAATTGTTCCTCTCTTGAACCCTTTGTCTTTGAGATACGTATCCAGTCTATGATACCAGGCACAAGGAGCTTGTTTTAACCCATGTAAATCTTTCTTCAGCTTGCATACTAAGTCAGGGTTATCAGACAGTTCAAAACCCTCTAGTTGTTCCATATAGACTTCTTCATTTAAATCTCCATTTAGAAAAGATGACTTGACATGCATTTGATAAACTTTAAACCTTTTATGACAAGCATAGGCAAGAAATATTCTGATAGCTTCTAACCTTGCTACGGGTGCAAATGTTTCATCAAAATCCATTCTTTCTATTTGAGCATAGCATTTACAGACCAATCTTTCTTTGTTCTTGACAACTTGTCCCTTCTCATTCAACTTATTCTTAAAGATCCATTTGGAACCAATGATATTTTTACCTTCCGGTCTATGAACCATCTCCCACGTATTGTTTTTCTCAATCTGATCAAGTTCAACATTCATTGCTTTAACCCAAAGGTCATCTTTGCTAGCCTCATTAAATTTCTTGGGTTCCAACATGGATATGAAATCTATAGGTGATTGCTCGGTAATTTTGATTATCTTTCTCCTGGTTTGTACACCTTTGTCTTTTTCACCAATTATTTGACTTGCAGGATGATTCTTTTGAGTAATCTTGAAGGAGGAATTTGAAGTAGCCTATTGATTTGAGTCTGTCTTAGAATCTGAGTCTTCATCTGATTCATAGTCTTCATTTTTTGATTCTTGGACCTGTTCATCTTCAGCTTTAGCTGTGTCCTCTGTAGAAGACTCATTATTGTACACCTCTCTTGCTGGGATTCCTTCATCAACTTTTACGTCAATACAATCAACCATTTTATGTAGCCTCTTATTATAGCATCTGTATCCTTTACTATTTGTAGCATATCCTAAGAAGATACCCTCATTAGTCCTGTCATCATATTTTCCAAGGTTCCCATCATTATTCTTTATGTAACATTTACTCCCAAAGACTTTGAAGTGTTTGATTGAAGCAGGTCTCTCATACCATAGTTCATAAGGTGTCTTGTCACTTTGTGGTTTGAGGTGAGCTTTGTTAAGAACATGGACTACTGTGTGTATTTATTTTACCCAGTAGGTTTGACCAATGTTCTTCTCAATCATCATTGACCTGACCATTTGTTGCACTATTCTTTTTTGCCTCTCCACTACTCCATTTTGTTGTGGAGTTCTTGGGATTGTGTATTCTCTCTTGATCCCATGCTTATCACAGAATTCCTTGAAATCACTTGATATAAATTCTCATCCTTTGTCTAATCTTACTACCTTTAACCTCTTTCTTGTTTGATTCTCAGTTAAACCCTTAAATATTTTAAACTTCTCAAATGCTTCAACTTTTTCCTTGAGAAAGGAAACCCAAGTGAGTTTGGAGTAATCATCAATAATCAACATGAGGTAGTTTTCTCTCCCTCTGCCTTCCTGTCTTTATGGTCCACATAAATCCATATGAACTAGTTGGAGTGGTTTCTCTATTGAAGTAAATCTCTTGGCCTTAAATGGTGTCCTGATTAGTTTTTCTACCTGGCAGGGTTTACACATAGAATCTTGGGGTTTTGATATTCTCGGGATATCTTTTACTGCCTCAAGAATTTTGAGCTTGATTAAGTGGTCAAAGTTTAGATGTCCAAGTCTCCTATGCCATAACCAGCTTTCATCATGTTTGCTTAGATGACACTCTTCTAGGTAAAATCATGAAGATGGGTAGCAATTTCGTGACAATCAGGTCTTCAAAATTACATGCGGCAAGTTTTTGGCCGAACAAATGTTTCTTTTGACCGAAATATTTTTCAGCCGAAAATTTTCACATTAAATTTAACGGTTCCCTCGAAATTCGTGTACAATGTTTTTTGGATGAATTATTTTCCCGTGGTAAGCATATTTCGGCCGAAAAGTTTATTTTTAACGGATTCTGTTAAAAACTAGGTTTCGGCCGAAAGAATATTTCGGCCAAAAACGTGAAAATGAGACTGTTTGCAGGAAACAACAAATTCTCTCCATCTTACTCTGTATTTGGAGGTAGTGGACTCCTACAAATACTCAGAATTTAGTTTGAGAATTGATACCAACATTTTTAAAATTGAATCTTCTTTCATTGGGTATAATTTGTTTTCATTTTCATTGTTTTTGTCTAATTTTATTTAATTTTATAAAAAAATCACTGCATAATATTTTTAGGTGAGATTATGATTCGGTGAAATGAAAAATCCATATCTCTAAAAATACACAACCAAAAATTATGGAAAATTTATATTCATAATTGCTAAACTGTTCTCCTCAAAAGGGTATTTTTAGATTTTACTTTTAAGTAAAAATTAAGATAGATACAAGGTGTAGAAAAACACGTGTTTAAAATCTGCAACGTTTTCATCTTGGTCAACTTAAAAAAATTCTAGAAATTATAATATTCATCCGTTAGATTCAAAATTATAGTCATAATAAAAAAGAGTCTCTGTAGATTGTTGTAGTATATTTCATTTCTTAAAAACATAAGTTTAATAATAGATACATTGTTGTGGAAAACAATAACTCGTTATCATTCCTTTCATGTTTAAGGAACATACTGTTAAACAATTGTCAAATTGAGATATCAAATCTTGATAAAAAAAAATTGAAAAATAATCATTAGAAATATAACAAAATTATTCACAAGTTTTGATTTTACTGTAAAGTTAAATTCTAAATAAAAAAAATACTTTTGTATGCCAGAAGTTGAAGAACTTGTGAAAATACAGTTTTTTTTGTCATAAAACAAGAAAAAGTGTTACCCATCTTCGTGATTTTACCCTTGAACTCTATTTTCTTTTAGCACATATACATTATTTTATGTCCTTATGCCTTTGGCCACCACTTGTCCTGAGTTTACAGACTTTATCTTGCAGTCCTTGGACGTGAACACCACTTCACATCCTCTGTCACACATTTGACTTACACTAAGCAGATTATGTTT
>ML828796.1:26596-41039 GCA_009831015.1 Picea engelmannii
GCATAAGGGTTTAGAGACGTTTATTCAGGACCTTTACCGATAAAATAAATTAGACTTTTGTTTAATGGCATAAACTGTAGAGAACAAAATGGTTTGAAAAATAGAGGTCAATCAGGTTTCGGTGATCACAAACGTCGAGCACAAAAGACAAAGACCACGCTGTATGCCAAATCGCGAAATGTGAAAAGATTGTGGCCCAGTGTTTCGGGGTTCAGGATTTCGTGGTTTATGAACACCTGATGTGCAAACAAAATGAAATAAGGAATGTTGAATCGTGAAAGGTGAAAAGAATGTGGCCCAATGTTTTCGGGGTTTCGGGGTTCGGGATTTCAGAGTTTAATAGAGAAAAGGAACTCCGTGTATATGTAAGAAGCAAGTCCTGAATGCCAAAATATCAACCTTGCAATTAAAAGCACAATCAAATGTGCAGAATTGATTACTTTGACAAACTCAGGCTCCATTCTTCCTTTTCATTTCTCTGTATATATTCCCTTATATGATGATAATGATCTAAGAAATGTCGATGTATAAACAAGAACGACAATGACTGAGTGCTCATATATTTTGGTAATAAGCTATGCAAAGCAATAACATCACTAAAGTATCGTTGCATGACCAGGATACACATTTAATAGGACTATATGCATATATTTGTATCTTGCTTGATATCTGTACAACAGATTAATATTCTAGAGCCCCTTTTCTTTTGTTGAGATGTGATTCAAAATATGTGGGCCTTTGGAAATGCATAAATTCCATACAATGCATAAGAACTCAGACTGTACAGACAACAACTACGGAAAATCAGTAGAGAACAACATTCTAACTAAACCTTCGTAAAATTTCTGGAATTCGTGACAAAAGATATCATGGTTGAATTCCTTTTTGAGGAGTCATTCAATAACAGACCCTTACTCGGGAAGAATGATGGTTCATTTTTTTTGCCACCCCAAAAGATTTTATAGCTCTTAAACTATAACCTTGCTCTCCTCTGTCCTAAACCAACACTTACACCTTTTGCATTTCGGGGTTTTCGGACTTTTGCATCATCTTGCCCTTTGGTTTCCTGGGTGCCGAAATGTTGAAAAACGTTTTCACACTAAACCGATTTGGGGTTTTGTATACCGATATTTCACGACTTGTGGAGACAAGGGATCTTTCCCTTTGGTTTACCGGGTGCCAAAATGCCGAAAACCTTTTTCACGCTAAACCGATTTGGGCTTTCGTGTACCGAAATTTCATGACTTGCAGAGACAAGGGATCTTTCCCTTTCATTTCCTAGGTGCCGAAACGTCGAAAACCTTTTTCACGCTAAACCGATTCGGTGTTTTTGTATACCGGTATTTCACAACTTACGAAAATGAGTGGTCTCACCCTTTGGTTTCCCATGTGCCAAAACGCCAACCGGCAGCCACGTGTCCCTCCGATGGACAGCTGCAATCTTTTAGCCATGATCAACAGTTGTGATCTTTTCCAGATGATCAATGGTCGTGATCAATCCTGTCTTTCTCCTTTCGAGAATTTGGAAGAGTCTTCATTCCCATTTCCCCGGTGTCCAAATCCCCGATGGGCTTTGATCTTTCACGTCTGTCCAGCAAATTGGACGGTCCCGATGCTTTCGGGACTTGACGAAGTCCTCTTCCTTCTGTTGTTAAGAGGTTTAAACCTCGCCCACCTTTTCTGGATCCGATGGCTCTCGCAATTTCGGCACTTCTCCCCAGAGTGTCTCCACCGTTCATTCAGCTGCTCTCCTGTGCGACCTCTTAGAGGTTAAACTCTATGCGTCTAGATCCTTTTGATCTAACAACATTTGTGCTTCCCCCTGAGCTTTATTTCTATGAACCTCAAAGGTTCCTTCGACCTAAGTTTAGATGTTGCCTATATACATATGAGTATGTTGGAGTAGTTTGAGAGTTGGGGCAAGTGATAGAATTATGGACATAATGTATCCACATAAGCTTTTTGATTCGAAGTAAAACTAGACTGGCATAATAATTTCATTATGGATAGAAATGAGTCTTACCTTCACTTAAATTCTAAGCTTAAACAAAATAGAATTATGTCATACATTTTTATTTTTTTTTATGGTGAATTTGAGGTTCATTACATATGGTATCAGAGAAAAATATACAACACTGGGCCTGAATAGGGCCACATTAATTTCTTAGTATATATTTTGATTTATGAAAAAACTAATAAATCTTGTGGTTACAAACAGAAGGCCTTTCTATTTTGTGTTGATTATGGCAGCTCAAGAAGGTGCAGAAATCAGGATGGAAGGAAATCTATAGCAAGGACCTGGGGGAGATCCAAGACAGAACAGTGATGGAATCTCACCCATGGAGGTGTTGGAAACAATGAGGAATATTATTATTGAACTACAGGTTTTCAAGGTCGACAATGAAAAATTGAAGAAAGCACAGCAGGAACAACAAGACATAAATGAAGTCCTGCTGCGTAGTATAGTAACCAAGAAAATCCCAAAAGATGATAACCATGACGAAGAAGTCAGCAAAAGGGCCTCCAAGGATTATAGACCGGAAACAGAAAAAGGAGACAGTTCGTTTGAAGGGATACCTTCAGCTAAGGACAAAACTATACCAGACATAAAATAAAAAACAAGTAGACCGCA
Source organism: Picea engelmannii (assembly GCA_009831015.1). Lineage (NCBI taxonomy): Eukaryota > Viridiplantae > Streptophyta > Pinopsida > Pinales > Pinaceae > Picea > Picea engelmannii. The sequence continues at coordinate 29,229 of ML828796.1, forward strand.
TTGAAGGAGAATTTAAAAAGATTAAACCATCTACCTTTGATGGAGAATCCAAAACAGGAGAATAAGATGAGGCATGGTTGTTGGACATAAAAAAATACTTCCAGATCTACAACTATTCCAGCAACATGAAGGTCAGAATGGCCATCTACAATCTGAAGGGGAAGGCCAACATTTGGTGGCAGGACCTGAAATTGGCCAAGGGCCTAAAGGAGAAATAGTTGGAATGATCTGACTTTAAGAAGTATTTCAAGAAACAATACCTTTATGAAAACTATTATGAAAGGAAGATGAAAGAATTTTACGAGTTACGACTCAGACATATGACGATGGAGGACCTTATAAATAAATTTATGGAACTACTAAGGTTTGTACCGTATATCCAAGAGGATAAGGTAAAAATCTAGAGATTCTTAAGATATTTACCACAGGTCTACCGGGAAAGAATTGAGTTTGACAGCCGCAAATCTTTGAGTGAGGTATTCAGAAAAGCACGAATGTGCTATGAACAATATAAACAACGGGTAGAGTTTCCCAAGACTAGGAAGGATAAGAAGCAAGATCGAATGAACCAGTGGAAGAAGGGATACCAGCCAGCTCCTTATTGTAATGCAGAAAAAAGTTTCCCAAGGAAGGATTTTCACTCCAATGATCCAAATACGCAAGGTAGCGGTAAACCGGTAAACCTGGGAACGAAGAAGTTTGGGGACAATTCCCGCAAGCCATTAAAGTGTTGGGAGTGTGGAGAGCCTCATCTAAGGAGGAACTATCCACATTTAATTGCAGCAAACAAAACTATTGTTCACAATTTGCAGGAAGCCTCGACAGTGGGAGACGTGGGCAGAAGCTTGCATCGGATAAATGAAACCATAGATGGTCGACAAGTTGACCACCAGTCCTCGATGTTAGAAATCGAAGGTAAAATCAATGACACTCGAATTTCTGTTTTAATTGACCCTGGAGCTACATTAAGTTGTATTACTCCTGATGTAGTAGAGTCGAATAAACTTAAGAAACTAAAGCACGCAAAATCATGGCTTGTACAACTAGCAACATGCACTAAAAGGAAAGTAGTTGACTTTATTTCCAATCTTAAGTTCAGCTTAGATGGTTAAAAGATAAGGACCAATTTGAACATCCTACCACTAGGATCTTATGATATGATTAGCGGGATGGATTGGTTGGAACAACAAAAAGAAGTACTAGCCTGTTATACAAAGATACTTAGCTATAAAGATAATTTTGGCACTGTTAGAACAACCCAAGGCATACCAAAACCTGTATCAGTCAGAGAAGTTTCAGCGATGCAACTCAAGAAATGTATTAGAAAGGGATGTCAAGTTTACGCCATCCAAGTGACGAATCTATTAGAAAAAGAAGATAAGCCCAAGTTAGAAGACATTGTTGTCCTACGTGAATTCAGAGACATGTTTGTGGATGAGATACCCAAATTACCTCCTAGAAGGGAAATAGATTTCTCCATAGACTTACTACCTAGATCAACCCCTATCTCAAAATCACCCTACCAAATGAGTCTACCAGAACTGACAGAATTAAAAATACAATTATAGGAATTGTTGGACAAAGAGCACATCAGACCGAGTGTCTTGCCATGGGGAGCACCAGTCCTCTTTGTGAAAAAGAAAGATGGTACTCTAAGACTATGTATCGATTATAGACAACTGAACAAAATGACTATTAATAACAAATACCCCTTACCAAGTATAAATGATCTGCTCGATCAAGTGGGTGGGGCCAAGATCTTTTAAAAGTTGGATTTACGATCTAGTTATCATCAAATTAGGATAAAAGATGAGGACATAAACAAAACAGCTTTTCGAACAAGATATGGACACTATGAATTCGTAGTCATACCTTTTGGACTCGCTAACGCGCCATCCACGTTTATGTGCCTGATGAATAGTATTTCCAGTCAGTACTTAGAGAAGTTCGTGGTAGTATTTATCGATGATATTCTGGTCTATTAAAAAAAAGAGGAAGAACATGATGAACACTTAAGGATAGTGCTACAAACATTGAGAAAACACAAATTGTATGACAAATTTGACAAGTGTGACTTTTATCAAAAAGAAATGCAATATCTAGGACATGTAATTTCATCAAAATGCATTGTTGTAGACCCAGAGAAGACAAAATCCATTATGGAATGCCAAGTACCTAAGGATGTAGCAGATATCCAATCATTCATGGGAATCACTAGATATTACCATAGGTTTATAGAAGGATTTTCCAAGATAGCCTACACTATCACATCATTGCAAAAGAAAGGGACCAAGTTTAATTGGTCGCAAAAGTGTCAAGACAGTTTTAACAAGTTGAGAGAATTATTGACATCAGCACCCATTTTGAAGGTAGAAGACTCAGATAAAGACTTCACAATATGTGTTGATGCAAGTAAAGAGTGACTAGGTGGTGTCCTAACTGAGGAAGAACAGGTTATTTGTTATGAGTCTTGAAAATTAAAGGAACATGAGCAAAATTATGTCACTCACGACTTAGAATTGGCAGCGGTAATACACACATTAAAAATGTGGCGACACTACATAATGGGAAGAAAAATTCTACTATTGACGGATAATAGTTGTGTGAAATATTTGTTTAGTCAACCAGAGCTCAATGCACGACAAGACAAATGGTTAGCCTTCTTGAGCGATTTTTACTTCAAAGTCAGACATATCAAGGGCAAATAAAATAAAGTAGCAGACACTTTAAGAAGAAGAGTCCATGGGTTATTTGAGGTAAATATCAGCAGGGTAGAAAGTGATCTTGAACAAAAGGAAAGAACGACTGGTATTAGCGACGAAAATTACACTAAGATGATGGAAGAATTACAAAACAGTACCATAGACTCAGATAAACCAGATCTAAGTATCGACAAGAAGGGACTATTATGATTTAAAAAAAGACTTTACATACGAGATTCAACAGAGTTAAAATTAATAGTTTTGGACAAAGTGCATAAGAAACCATATTCTGGTCATCCAGGTTACCAAAAATCGATAACAACACTTAGAAAATTGTTTTACTGGCCTAATATGAAAGGCGAAATAGCAGAATACTTAGCTAGGTGCCAGGATTGTCAGCAGGTTAAGGTCGAACACCAGCATCCAACCGGCCTATTACAACCATTACCAGTACCAGAATGGAAATGGGAGACCATATCGCTAGAATTTATAACAAGTTTTCCTAAAACTCATAAACATAATGATTCTATCATGGTTGTAATCGATATACTCGATAAGTCTGCACACTTTATTCCTATAAAGTCTACTTTTAAAGCTATAAAGATTGTTGAAATATTCATGAAAGAAATTTTTAGACTGCATGGTATTCCTAAAATGGTGATTTCAGATAGAGACGTAAAATTCACATCTACTTTTTGGAAGGAATTGTTTGCAGGGCTAAATACTAATTTGAATTTCAGTACGAGTTATCATCCACAAATGGATGGACAGACCGAAAGGACAAAACAAATCATAGAGGATATGCTCTACATGTATGTAAGAACAAAACCGAACAAGTCGGAAGACTACCTACACTTGGTAGAATTTGCATATAACAATGGGTACCAAACTTAGGTTAAGTTCAGCCCTTTTGAAATACTGTATGGAAGAAAGTGTACAACTCCAATTAGTTGGGATAACTCGGCTGACAAACTCATGGTTGGACTAGAGATGCTCCAAGAAATGGAGAACATGGTAAGAAAGGTACAACAGAACTTGAAAGAAGCACAGGACAAACAGAAGAGCTATGTAGATCAGAAAAGAAGACAATTGGAATTTCAAGTGGGAGACCATGTTTACTTGAAGGTAAAAGCCCAAAAAATCTTGCTGAAGTTAGGGAACTATGCCAATCTAGCACCCAGGTTTTGTTGGCCCTTTGAGATACTAGCTCGAATTGGACCCATAGCATATCAACTTGCACTTCCAGCTAATCTAAGAATTGATAATGTATTTCATGTTTTGTTGCTAAAAAATTATATTCATGACCCTACTCATAAGATTGATTGGAACTTGGTGCAAGTGGAACCCGAAGGCGAGTTCCAGGTGGAGCCCCTGTGGATTCTGGACCAGAGAGAAATAGTGCTTTGGAACAGATTCGTCGCTCAGGTAAAGGTGCAATGGAAGCACTTTAGTCCTGAGGAGGCCACTTGGGAGTTGGAGGGAGATTTGCGGAAATCTCATCCAATCCTATTTCAGGAAAGGAATGAACACTGAGGACAGTGTTTTACTGAAGGGGGAAAGGATGTGACATCCCCAAAAATAAAATATTTTTTGAAATTTAAATTTGCTGCAAATTTATTCTGTTTTTAGTAAATTCGAATTTAGAATTTTTTTGCCATTTATGGCAATTCCGAATTTTGAATTTGATATTTGTAATTAATTATGACTATTGGGCAGAGATCTGATTTAACTCAACTAACTATTTGACTATGACACTTGTATAAAAACAAAATAATTATATTAATTGCAGAAGGACAAATGGAACAACCATGTTAAAATCAACTGACCATGACTCCATGAGTGGGGAACATGTTGGAACTACCTTTGGGTTGATTATTACAAGTGGAAAATCAGAGATTTAGCCATTGGCAGCCCCTGAAAATCAGGGATTTAGAAAAGTTGCAAAAATTCAAAAGGGAGGGAAAAAGACCTAGGCAAAATTGATAAATAGCATATGTGAGGAGGCAGGACGCTGCCAAGTATGTTGGGGAATTTGTTTTTTATTTCTCTTGCTGTTATGAAAACTACGGATTGAGTGTGAGGCAAGAGGAGTCTGCTAGAATGGAAATACATTTACTGAGGAGGAGATTCCAAGTTTTCCCTCATGGATTCATGGTCAGGCTAGGGGGTGAATTGGGCAAGTGTTTTGACTACCCTATTCTATGGTTGGGAGGAATGTGGTTGTTCCCTTTGTCTTCCCACAAGCTTGTTCAGATATGTTGCTATATTCCTCTCTATCTAAATGATTTTATATATGATGCAATGTATTTGTTAAATTTGAACTGAAATGCTTTCCATTTTCTGTTTAAATGCTCATTAATCTGATGCAGTGTATTCATTAAATCTGAATTGAAATTATGTTCCATCTCTTTGAATTATTTAGGCATAGTTGTAATGCATCTATTTAATTCGGTATGGATACAATAACCTGGGCAAAATCTGTTCAAGGATAATCGGAAATAAATTATATGGTCAAATTCTGGAATAGTCACTTTATAAACTAGGTTATTACCATGGAGGCAGTTGTAGGGTAATTACCAATATTTCGAAACTCAAGTGTACAGAATTTATCTATTGTAAATGGAATTGAACCTGAGAACTTTACATAGGGTATTTATACTTCGGTAAGAAAATCATGCGCCAAGTTACGATAATGATTGGGGTTTGTTTGGGTACCTAATAGACTAAAAGCAAATAAAATCCAAGTACGACAGGAATCAGAATCAATATTTCTTTTACCTATATATATATATGCCTAAGTATTACTATGGAAATGGAAAAAATTACGAGTACATAAGTTGTAAGTGATTTCTACCGATATGTCTACAAATTTTTCCCTTTAGAGCTTAATCCCAATAGGGCTCAAATACAACTGGAAGACAGATAGATATTCAATATATATATATATATATATATATATTCTGGTAATAAGTAGGAGTTTACAGAAGTATGATGTCCTGTAAGCATAAGGGTTCGGAGATACTTATTCGGGACCTTTACCGATAAAATAACTTAGACTTTTGTTTAATGGGATAAACTGTAGAGAACAAAATGGGGTGAAAAATAAAGGTCAATCGGGTTTCGGCGATTACACACGCCGAACACAAAAGACAAAGACCAGGTTGTATGCTGAATCATGAGATGTGAAAAGACTGTGGCCCAATGTTTTGGGGTTTTGGGGTTCGTGATTTCGGGGTTTACGAACACCTGACGTGTAAACAAAATGAAATAAGGAATGTCAAATTGCAAAAGGTGAAAAGACTATGGCCCAACGTTTTCGGGGTTTTGGGGTTTGGGATTTCAGAGTTTAATAGAGCAAAGGAACTCCGTGTATATGTAATAAGAAAGTCCCGAATGCCGAAATATCAACCTTTCAATTAAAAGCACAATTAAATGTGTAGAACTGATTACTTTGACAAACTCAGACTCCATTCTTCCTTTTCATTTCTCTATATAGATTCCCTAAGATGATGATAATGACCTAAGAAATGTCGATGTATAAACAGGAATGACAATGACTGAGTACTCGTATATTTCGGTAATAATCTATGCAAAACAATAACATCACTAAAGTATCTATGCATGACCAGGATACACATTTAATAGGATTATATGCATATATTTGTATCTTTCTTGATATTTGTACAACAGATTAATATTCTAGAGCCACTTTTCTTTTGTTGAGATGTGATTCAAAAGATGTGAGCCTTTGGAAATGCATAGATTCCATACAATGCATAAGAACTCAGACTGTACAAACAACAACTATGGAAAAACAGTAGAGAACAACATTCTAACTAAACCTTAGTAAAACTTCTGGAATTCATAACGACAAAATATATGATGGTTGAATTCCTTTTTGAGGAGTCATTCAATAATAGACCATTTCTCGGCAAGAATGACGGTTCATTTTTTTTCCACCCCAAAAGATTTTACAGCTCTTAAACTATACCGTTTCTCTCCTCTCTCCTGAACCAACACTTACACCTTTCGCATTTCGGGGTTTCGGGACTCCTGCATCATCTTTCCCTCTGGTTTCCTGAGTGTCAAAACGCTGACAACCTTTTTCACACTAAACCGATTCGGTGTTTCGTATACCAGGATTTCACGACTTGCGGAAACAAGGGATCTTGCCCTTTGGTTTCCCGGGTGCCGAAACGCCGAAAACCTTTTTCACGCTAAACTGATTCGGGGTTTTGTGTATTGAAATTTCATGACTTATAGAGACAAGGGATCTTTCCCTTTGGCTTCCCAGGTGCCGAAACACCGAAGACATTTTTCACGCTAAATCGATTTGGGGTTTTCGTATACCGGGATTTCGCAACTTACGAAAATGAGGGGTCTCGCCCTTTGGTTTCCTGGGTGCTGAAATGTCAACCGACAACCACATTTCCTTCCAATGGATGGTTGCGATCTTTTAGCCATGATCAACAGTTGTGATCTTTTCGGGATGATCAATGGTCGTGATCAATCCTGGCTTTCTCCTTTCGAGAATTTGAGAGAATCTTCACTCCCATTTCCCCAATGTCCAAATCCCTGATGGGCTTGGATCTTTGACATCTGTCCACCAAATTGGATGCTCCCGATGCTTTCGGGACTCGATGAAGTCCTCTTCCTTCTTCAGTTATGAGGTTTAAACCTCACGCACCTTTTCTGGATCCGACAACTCTCGCAATTTTGGCACTTCTCCCCTAAGTGTCTCCACCATTCATTCAACTGCTCTCCCGTGCGACCTCTCAGAGGTTAAACTATATGCGTCCAGATCCTTTTGATCTAACAAAAATTGTGCTTCCCCTTAGCTTTATTCCTCTGAACCTCAAAGGTTCCTTCGACCTAAGTTTATATGTTGCCTATATACATATGATTATGTTGGAGTAGTTTGAGAGTTAAGGGAAGTGATAGAATTATGGATAGAATTTATCCACATAAGCTTTTTGGTTCGACGTAAAACTATACTGGCGTAATAATGTCATTATGGACAGAAATGAGTCTTACCTTTGCTTAAATTCTAAGCTTAAACGAAATAGAATTATGTCATAGAATTTTATTTTTTATGGTGAATTTGAGGTTCATTACAAATGCTCTATTAAAATATCTCTATAATATTTTTCTTTTGCATTAATAAAATGCTCCAAGTGGTCGTGTTGGTTGGGGCCATGGATGTTTCCCCATAGGATTTTACCACATCGAAACATCGCTGTGTTGATCTTTTACTTGATTGTGTGGGTGGTTACCAAAGGTGTTCGTCCTCTGGTGGAATACCTTTGTTGTTGAACAATTGGGAGGATGGATGCTTCGATGTTAGTTGAGAATACTTATTATGGAATGATATGTGCCACTATTGTTACTCACTTGGTTCCTATCATGTTTAAAACTCTTCTTTTGTTCCCTGTTTGATATTTTAATTGCGTAAACACTTATTAATAAATTATTGTAGTTTTTTTCGTTGAGATTATTGAATGATTCGTTTACTTGATCTGATTTCTTCCATATCTTGGATTGATCATACAAAAACTATGAAATTGATACAATGATTTTTTATCATTAGTTCATGTGCATGTTATGTGTCCGCTAGCTACACATACATACCGTGCACATGTACACTAATACAATTAATTGGTGGATTAATTATTAGACAAGGTTTATTAACTATTTAATTGAATGGCTTAATGAATTTGTAAATGATATTGTACACATAAATATATAGTAGCATTAGATACCTTCTTTGACTTTCATTTATGGTTGGTATGATGAATTAAATGAGTATGGTGGGTTTTCATAAATTTTGGGGAAAATCGTCAAGTTGCATTTATAAGGTGGCATGAAAAGAAAGACTTTTCATTTTATTTATTGTTATTTTATGAAAGTCATTTATATTTTCTAGTTTTATTTTAACTTTCCCCCAAAATCTAGATGTTAGAGGTTGATGGCTAATAATGAGGGTGGTTAAGGATAATTGGATAAGAGTGTATGGAACTTGATAAATAGGAAGATAAAGTGTTGTTGAAGGGGAGAGAGAGGTTGAGAGGTTTGAGCATGTTAAGATTTTGTATTATTTTGGGAAGAATTATAATTGTGACAATATTCATAGAAAATAGGTTCATTGTTGGTCTTGGAGTGACGGGCACATAGGGCCAAGAGACAGGAAGGTTTCTTGGAGCTAGAAAGCCAACTAGGCTCCTAGTTAGCTATGAGAATAATTATGTTAGTTCACTCTAGGAAAGTGGGAAAATAATGCTAGGAAATAGACTACAGTAGAACATATGATCTTCAACAAACGAAGGAGGACGCATTTTTCTTAGTATATAATTTTTTATGTTTTGTTATTCTATTTATAGAGTAATTTTTTATTTACATCAAATATCTTAATCCATGTGCTTAAATTATCAAACATTATTTCATAGCATCTCATCAGGAGGTGGTACAGCTATGGAAAAAATATTCAACGACTCCTGATAAATATTAGGGTGGTAATTTCTTATATAGTTTATATATTTTTATGTTCAAAATAATGTGTATGCATTATAAAATGCACATATGTTGTTATGATGTATGCATTTCTAAAGTGCAGGAAAGTTACTTTGAAATCTTACTTAACAGACTTTGTGATGACCTGCATGCAATTTAGAAAGGCACTAAGGTTGGTCTAAAAGGAAATTCTCCACATTCTTACAATAGGGCATTCACAAATTCCCCATTACCACTTTTTCTACCATCAACTTTGCAAGACAACCCTAACAATGAAAACGTGATGAAGTTGATATGTATCATATTCAAATGGATTATATATTTGCAATCACAATCCAAGTATAACAACATATGTGTTCCTTGAGACATAATATAAATGAGAAATTACGGGAGTTAAAACAAATCAACAATTTTGGTGATATTGGATGGCATACTTTTCGAAGAACTAGACTGATGGTTGCACATTCAAAAGTAGGACAACATTTCATTATAGAGGCCATGCACCTTCTCTTTAAAAGGTCACAATGGCTTGCAACTTTGATAGGATTCAATGAACAATTAGTGAATATGGTCCCTGAATTTCCACATTTTTTTTGTGTGGAAACAGAATAAGGAAACTAAAGCTTTACGGAAATTCAATAGTTTTGGTTGGGGCTTGTTGATCTCTTTGTTTTGATGAAGGCATAGTTGTACCAACTGAACAAACAACATAACACTTGAGATATGCCACCCAGAGTGAGGATCATTGACAATAAGAAATTAGAACAGAAGACATGGGAAGTAGAAGCCAAAAAATTAGGGCAAGATCTTATTTTTTGAGAAACTGACTTTTTTGAAGACTGCATAATACTAGAGACATAATATATCATCTACTATAAAACATGGTTTACTGCATTAGCAATAAGATATCTATCCTAGTGAACCATAATGTCTAGAGGTGAAGCTATATGAATGTAAAGGATTCATCTTGTAAGAGGGTAGCTAGACCCATATTGAGAGTTAAAGATAGAAAGAGAGAAAAATGATAAAAAAAAATACAAATCCTATATATAGTGTTATATTGTGACTATTTGATGTATGGTAAACTTTATCATGATGACGTTGATTGTAATGAATATGGATGTAATGAATCCCTATTTAAAAAATTGTTTATGGTGTTGATGTCTTACTTAGATGACATGTTATTTATTGTCATTTACTCCTCTACTATAATTTATTCATACATGATTATAATGAATAGGGATGGAATTAACCCCTATTTGAAAATTTATTTATGGTGTTGATGATTTACTTAGATGATGTGTTATTTATTGTGATGTATTCTACTATCATTTCTACATACATGTTAACATGACTTGTTGTGCCTCTCATGTACTCTAATTCATGGTAGATATTAGTATGATGGTGAACATATTAGTTAGAAAATCTATTTATCAAGAATGAAGTCATAGATGTTTCTATCACCTATTATGTTTTTTCCATAAATGTCTTCGCAATGCACTTTAGGTGAGAACAACTTCTTTATTGAGAAACCTTACAGACTCTATGTGGTAATTTGAGCCAACATGTCGTTTATACTATTTGTAAATCTCTAAATGAGGACAACGAAATAAATGTCTTCGCCTTTTTATTGTTCTTAATTTTCTTATTCTCTCTTTATGTAGGCGATGATTTAAAATATTTTAAAAACAACACCATTAATATTTTTTATTAAATTAAAAAAAAAACATATGTAAACCTTAACCCATTATTAACATAAATAATTTTAAAACTAATCAAAATATTTGATGAGTAAAGGGATTTTCTATCTAATCCATAATGTAATGCAATACAAAATACAATTAGAACATCAAATAACAAGTTATCTTAGGAATGTGTTTATAAAAAACATTATATTTAGTACTATAACGAAAGTTAATTAAAAAGATTTTTTTTTTTTTTTTAAATGAAGATGTATTTAAAAGTAAAAATAAATAAAATTAGAATAAAATGTTTTTAAATAGAATTGAAGAAGGATAAAAGTGTTAAATTTTGATTTTTTTAAGTTTTAATCATCCAAAATTGATTAGATAATCTTAATTGAAATAGTAATTTTGAATTGATGAAATTGTTATTTTTAATATAAAAATGCACTAACAACTTTGAATACACCTATTGCAATCATATTGTGCAATGTTAACATCTAATATCTTCAATTCCGAAATCATTTCATATAAAAAATAGACTATTACAATAGGAATGAAGATGACTAATGTTTTTTGTGGTTTGCTATAACCGAAATCTACAACCACAGTGTCTAATGTTGAATAACAATATCTATGATTCCTTGTATCCAAAATGATTCATATACAATTTTAGGCAAAAAATGTCATTGAGCCCTCCCATTACTGTAAACATCTAGAAAAAGACCATTTGGTAAAATGTTTAGAATACTACAAGAGTAAATGAAGAAGGATAAAAGTTATATTATCTAAATTGTTTTCAATGTGCTATCATTGAAATAAAATTAAGTAATAATGAATGAAATTGCAATTTTGATGAAATTGTTGTTTTTAATACAAAAGAAAAAAAGTAATTCAACACTTTTGAATATACATGTTAC
>ML828796.1:48653-69413 GCA_009831015.1 Picea engelmannii
AGACTTGGGGTTAATGAACTATTTTCTTGGCATTGAAGTCACACAAAATGATAAAGGAATTTTCATCTGTCAAGGTAAATATGCAAGAGATGTTTTAAAAAGGTTTAGAATGATAAATTGCAGTCCAGTTTCTACACCTGTGGAAGTTGGCACAAAACTAAGCAGAGAGAAAAATGAGATGGATTTTGACTCAACCATATTCAGAAAACTGGTTGGAAGTTTGATGTATCTCACCACAACTAGGCCAGATATATATATGGAGTCAGTTTGATTTATAGATTCATGGACACACCAAAGAACTCACATTGGCAAGCAAGAAAAAGGTTATTAAGATACATTGCAGGGACTATGAATCATGGCATACTGTATTCCACTTCAAATAATCTACAGTTGGTTGGATACACAGATAGTGACTTTGCAGGAAGCATTGATGATAGAAAGAGCACATCTGGATATGCATTTCATCTTAGAACAGGAGTTGTGGCATGGGCATCAAAGAAGCAACCAATAGTGACAATCTCATCAGCAGAAGCAGAATATGTAGCAGGTACATCAGCAGCATGTCAAGCAGTCTGGATGCAAAGAATTTTGAAGGATCTAATGTACAATCAAGAAAAGGCTACTACAATCTACTGTGACAACAATTCCACCATTGCACTATCAAAGAATCATGTTTTTCACAAGAAGACAAAACATATCGACACGAGATATCATTTCATTCGAGAACTTGTCAACAATGGAGAACTCATCTTACAACATTGCAGATCAAATGAGCAACTTGCAGACATATTTACAAAGGCTTTAGCACAAGACCAATTTGAGTATTTAAGAGAAGCATTGGGCATTGTAAATACTAATGTAATTAGTAGTAGAAATTAGGGGGGAGTGTTGGAATATGTAATTTCTACCTACCACCATTAAACATAACCTTCTACTCAACCGTCGTCACTGTTCTTCCACCGCCCATCATGAACACTCCAGAAAACTCTACCGACACTCCAGACTGTCTCGAGAGGCTCCAGAAGTTTCTTCTCCATCTATAAAATCAAGCATTGTAACCATTCAGCTGCGTGTTCAATAAAATCGCCATTTGTTGTGTGTGTGTATTTCGGTGTTTATTTGCCTCTGCCCACTCATGCTTGCCAACAAAGGATATTTATAACTACATTGTAATACAACAGACGGACCGACACCCAATTTTACGCAAACCGTGTAATACATTGGAACTCTAAGCCCTCTTTATCTGGAGCTGATTTTTAAGATTTTCACGCTTCTGCTCCATAAGTATTCTGAGATCTTTTCTGTAACGTTTCAATCATCAGAATAGAAGTTATGTAAACTCCAGCGTTCAAATTGTGTAGAGTCGCCTAATCCGTTAGACAGCTTGTTCAGTGAACAAAAACATAATCTTGATTTTCTATTTTGATCTGAAATACAACAATCATTCTTGCACGAAATGTGTATATCCATAAGGCTTCCTATGAGAAGAGGGTATGTTATTAACATTGGTGCTACTTTTGGGACCCGTTAAATATTGCAGTGACGTTTTAGAATTTTAAAGGGACAAACTTGATTAATCCTCTGTAATTCGCTGAAAGCCTTTGGATTTCCTGTGATGTTTACATAGCTAGAGTTGGAAAAGGAAATAGGTTAACTGCACAGTCCTGGAAAATGCATAGACATGGAAAATGAAAGTCTGAGTGACCTCATTCAACCCAAAAAGGAAGAAGAAGATGATGAGAGAATAGAAATAAATAGAGTCACAGCGTTCACCCAGTGGGTGGCGGTGGCGGTGGTGGAAGAAAGACAACGATACTCATATGAAGAAAGCCATAGCTTTCGGAAGGTCGTTTCTAGAATTCTAAGTCACTCCAAAGGACATAGAAAAGTCTTGACGAGGATAAGGACTAGCTATATAGGAAGTCAAAGAGGAGACAACCACGTGAGGAGAATGAGAAATTTGATGTATTTGGCATGAGGATTGCTAGACAGACTAGTAAAGAAGGAATTTGCCTTTATTTACAGAATAGCAAGCCTATACCTTTTCTAGGATCTATAGCGAGCAACCTAGTGCAGTGGCAAAGACCGTGCAGTTAAATACTTCGCGGGCATTGTTTTAATACCACACTGTAGATTGTTGGCTGTGATGATATCACTTAATGAAACGATTTCTTGACATTGTCATACTCTCAGCACATAAACTCGCATATATATTTTCAATGCAAATTCAAGAACTTGTAAACTTATTTAATCTTGAGCAGAAAAAAGGAAAAGATATTTTTGAAGTGTTTAAGCATAATTGAACGTAAAAATACATCAACACACAAAACTTAATATATTACCAACTTGGGCCCTGAGTGTTGTATAGAATACAAAACAACAGACTTTAAAAAACATAGAGCTTGTACTCTCAAACGTCTCCGACTACCTTCATAGTTGTTTCTCCCTCTATCCATCAACTAGTCTCTCTAAATCGACTACCTACACACTCCGACATATAAAAAGTTATATCAAAAAAATTCCTAGTGAAAAAACCTACTTAACATTTAAGATGAGATTAAATATAACTCACTTTATCTAAATAACAAATCTTGAGAACGATTAAAGATCAATTCATTTAATAATGCTCTTGCTTGCCCTTAGAGACTTTAAGAACACGCCTGCTTGTCGTGAAAGACAAAATTTTTGTAAGCCGAAAACTCACGACTTATAATTAGTATTTTCAGCACTGCCCCTTGATTATAAGTAGGTGGGATTACAAAACATAAAATTTATATAAAAAATTGAATTAACATGAACTATCAAATATCTTCCACTGCGTCAACCTCTAAACAATTGTGCAGTTTTTGAAATGTATCTCTTGTAAAAGATTTTGTAAATATATCTACGACTTGTTCTTTAGACTTGTAAAACTCTAAACACATTTCTTTATTATTTACCAATTCTCTGATAAAATGATACATTGTATCAATGTGCTTGGTTTTCCTGTGAAACACATGATTCTTTGATAACATGATGGCGGAATTGTTATCACAAAACACTATAGTCGGTTCTTGTTGTTCCTGTAGCAAATCCTTTAACATTCTTCCCAGCCAAACAACTTGACATGTTGTGCTTGTAGTTGCGACGTACTCAGCTTCAGCTGAAGAAAGAGTCACAATGGGTCACTTCCTTGATTCCCATGAAACTATACTCGTTCCAAAATGAAATATGTACTGAGAGGTATTTTTCCTGTCTTCTATGTTGCCTCCACAATCATTGTCAATGTATCCAACTAGTCTAAAATCTTTTGAACTAGAATAAATAATGCCAAAATATTTTGTTTCATTCACATATCTCATAATTCTTTTACATGCTTTCTAATGGGATTCTTTTGGAGTTTCCATTAACCTTGGAATCAAGATCACTACATACATAATATGAGGCCATGTTCCCGTCATATACATAAGGCTTCCTATGATCCTTTTAAACACTGTGGGATCCACTTTGGACCCTCAATATTCTTTGCTTAATTTCAATCATGTTAAGACAAGTGTTTGGGTTGCTTTGGAATTTATCATGTTGAACCTTTTCAAGATTTCATGTGCATATTTAGATTGTGAAATAAATATACCAGATTTGGACTAGTGAACTTCAATTCCCAAACAATATATCATAAGCCTCGGATCAATCATTTCAAACTCATCCTTCATGACTGACTTAAATTATTCTATGCCAAAATCTCTTGTAAAAATCAAATCATATACACATAAGAAAATAATTAACATATTACCTTGTTGATTTGCTTTGATGTAGAGTGTTGGCTCACATTCACTTCTTTGAAATCCATTCTTACTGATATAGGAATCTATGTGACTATACCAAGCTCAAGGAGCTCACCTTAATCCATAGAGTGCCTTCTTCAATTTGTATACTTTGTTTTCTTGACCTGGAATATCATAGCCTTGTGGTTGTTCCACATATATTTTTTCTTCTAAATCTCCATTCAAAAATGATGAATTTACATCCGTTTGATAAACATGCCATTTATTATGCGCAACAATTGTCAACACAGTTCTAACTATGTCCATGCGTGTAAGTGTCGCAAATATTTTATTGAAGTCTATTACAGGTTGTTGTCTAAAACCCCTTGCAACTAATCATGCCTTGTTCTTATGCACATTTCGTTCTACATCTTTCTTGGTTTTATAAATCCACTTTACACTTATCACATCCTTATCATCAAGTACATCTACCAATTTCCATGTCTGATTGTTCTCTATGCTTTTAATTTCTTCATCCATGGCTTGTGCCCATACATCATCCTTGACAACTTATTCAAAAGTTTGTATCATCACAACCTATTATAACCTTCCTTACAATAGGATCATACAATTTGTATGCTTTTGTATCTTCAGAGTACCCAAAAAATATACATTTATGTCCTTTGTTATCTAGCTTCTTCCTTGACTCATCTAGAACATGTGTGTATGAGACACAATACAAAACTTTTAAGTGCAGAACATTATACTTCATAAATTTTCAGGCTTCTTGAGGAACTTTGTTTTTCACACTCTTTGTTGAACATATGGTCATGATGTATATTGTAGTTGCTACTGCCTCATCCCAATACTCATTTGACAAATGTTTGGCTGCCAACATACTACGCGTGATTTCCATGATGGTTCAATTGTTTCTCTCTATGATACTATTATGTTGTGGTGTATATCGCAAAGTGAATTGTTTGTAAATTCCATGAACTTTACAAAAGTTATGAAACTCTCTTGAAATATATTCACCAGCTCTGTCAGTTCTTAGAACATTGATGTAATAACCACTTTGCTTCTCCACAAGTGATTTGAACTGCTGAAAACAACCAAATGCATCAGATTTATGTTTTAGATAGTAAATCCATATTTTTCTTAAGAAATCATCAACGAATGTAAGAAAGTAGGTGTTTCCTCCTATATATGGTGTTTGCATTTTTCCATAGATATATGAATGTACAATTTCCAGTGGATATTTTTCTTTCTATGAATTGCCAACTGGGAATGACTCTCTATGCTACTTTCCAAAGATGCAGCCTTCACATATTCTTTCTAGTCTTTCAATTAATGGAAATCCTTTCACCATATCCTTTGTATGTAGCATATTCATACCTCTAAAGTTTAAATGTCCAAATATGAAATTCCACAGCCATGAATCACCCTACACTTCAGATTTGAATACTTCCTCTAACTTTGTGCCATTGTCTTCTTCTTTCTTAGAGTTCCACACACTACCTTTGGAACAATGCGCACTTACTTCATTGGTTTCTTCTTTGAATGCAATGTTAGATTGCGCATCTTTTGCTTCACCGACAGCTTGCATTGTTTTTATCTTCATGGCTAGCTTCAATGTTATTGGAAACATTATGCTGCTTATCATTTGAATTCTTGCAATAGTCTGGTTTCCTAGATATCTGTCCAAAATGACATAGTGATTATCTTCCATGTAGATTCTATATCCATTTTGTAATAGTTTTTCTATGCTCATCCAATCATGTTTTAGGCCAGAAAAATAATATACATTAAGAAAAACGTTTTTCTCTCCTCGTTTAGTAAAAATGTTAATATCGTATTTACCCAAGACACTGACTTGGATATTTGTTCCAAGTGTAACTTTAGTTTGGAATGCCTTATCCAAACTAGAAAATAATTCAAATTTTGTTGTCATGTGATTACTACATCCTGAATCTAAATACCATATGTCACATGGACTTTCTTGAGAAAAATTGCATTCAACTGGTGAGACTATAGGCATTTATTTAGTGCATGCCATACACATAGGATTGGAGGGAGTATTTGCATTGTTTGATTGATCTTGACATTTGAAATGTGTATATATGGACTTATTTATGTTTTACATAATGTTATTTTTTTACTATTATATGTTCATGGTGATGATAACTATGTGATTTGTTTAAACATACAAATTTAAATGTGGAATTTCAGTACATGGATACTATTTCAAAATTATGTTATGAATGTCAATACAAATATGAATTTTCATATGAAATTTGTGATGTATCTACATGGATATGAGTATTGGTGAGATAACCTATAGGTTGATGACCTACGTAACAACTAAATGACTATAGTGTTGAGGTAACCTAGATGTCGTAGACATCGGGAAGATATTGTCTACTATAAGTTTTACTTATGATTTCAAATATTATTGTGACCTGTGGTAAGTGTCATTTTTACAAGATGCACAACTTTCTATGAATGGTTGTTTGATGACATGACTCTAAGAATAACAGTGGCACAATATGGCTCGATATAGGGTGTTGACTTTAGTTCAATCATGAAGGTTGGATATAGTATCATATTTACCATAGTTGTATCGGGAGATGTGGAATTGTTTCCCACTTCTTATCCTCTGAAATATGGATTCCTTGGAGGGTTGTGTGAAGCCATGCTCCCCTAGACGTATGATGGTGAATACTAGTTTCCTGATGGGGAAGCTTGGTGGAGATAGATTACACTTCATATTATGGGTTCTATATCGATTTAGCTAAATATAGTTGACACTCCAACTTAGACCAGCAGAGGATGGGATAGGATGTGGAATATGGAAGTAGGGTTGGGAGGATGGATGCTTCCAAGTTAGTTGAGAACACTTCGTATGGAATCAAATGTGCCACTAGTGTTACTCAATTGGTTCCTGTCATGTTTCAAACTGTCCTTTTGTTTCATGTTTGATATGTTAAGTGTGATAAACATTATTGATAAATTCTTGTAGTTTTGTTCGTTAAGATAATTGAATGATGCATTTACTTTATCTAATGTCTTCCATATCTTGGTGTGATAATACAAGAACTATGCATTATAGACAACGATTGTTTATAATTAGTACATGTGCATTCTATGTCTCCGCTATCTACGTATACATACTGTGCACATGTCCACTAATAAAATTAATTGATGGATGAATGATTAAACTAGGTTATTAACTATTTAATTGAATGGTTTAATGACTATGTAAATGATATTTCACACAAAAATATCTAGTAGTATTAGACACCTTATTTGACTTTGATTGATGATTGGTATGATGAATTAAATGAGTATGGTGGGTTTTCATAAAATTTGGGGAAAATTATGAAGTTGCATTTATAGGGTAGCATGACAAGAACGACTTTTCATTTTATTTATTGTTATTTTATAAACGTTATTTATATATTAGTTTTATTTTAACTTTTCCAAAAAATCTAGGATGTGGGAAGCTAATGGCTAATAATGAGGGTGGTTAAGGAGATTTGGAGAAGGGGGTATGGAACTTGATAAATCATCAGAGAAAGTGTTGTTGAAGGGGAGGAGGGGGTTGAGAGGTTTGAGAATGTTGAGAGTTTGTATTATTCTGGGAAGAAATATTCTTGTGACAATATTCATAGAGCATAGGTTCATTGTTGCTCTTGGAGTGACGGCCATCAACCTTATGGTGGTAATTTCTTATATAATCTATATATTTTTATTGTCAAACTATTGTGTATGCAATATAAAATGCACACATGTTATTACAATGTATCCATTTCTAAAGTGAATGCAATTTATTTTGAAATCTTACTTAGCAGACTTTGTGATGACTTGCATGCAATTTCGGAAGGCACTAAGGTTGATCTAAAAGGAATTTTTCCACATTCTTACAAGAGGGAATTCACAAATTCCCCATTACATGTTTCTCTACAATCAACTTCGTGGGACAACCCTGAGAATGAAAACTTGTTGAAGTTCATAGGTTTCATATTCAAATGGATTAGATATTTGCAAGAACAATCCAAGTATAGAAACTGATGTGTTCCTTGAGACCTAATGTAAATTATAACTTATAGGAGTTAAAAATACTCAACAATTTTGGAGATATTGGATGTCATATTGTTCAGAGAACTAGATTGATGGTTGCACATTCAAAAGTAGCATAACATTTCATTATAGGGTCCATGCAACTTCTCTCTAAAAGGTCACAAGGGCTTGCAAATTTCATAGGATTCCATGAACAAGTAGTTAAGATGGCCCCTAAATTTCCACCCTTTTTTGTGTAGCAAAAGAATAAGGAAACTAAAGCTTGAGGGAAATTCAATAGTTTTGGTTTGCGCTTATTGATCCCTTTGTTTTGATGAAGGCATAGTCATTCCAACTAAACAAACAACATAACACTTGAGCTATGCCATCTATAGTTAAGATCCTACTTTTTGAGAAACTAAATTTTTTGAAGACTGCATAATACATAATGTACTAGAAAATAGGATTTATTGCACTAGAAATAACTATTGCACCTCTTTTACCACTTAGATGAGTAAAACAAAGGTGCTTACAAGATTAGTTGGGTTAGCTAAGAAGGACAAATGTAAGGAAAGGGGTTAGAGAAAGAAATATAAAAGAAAAACTAAGAGTTAAACTAAGAAATAAAATAACAACTAAACTAGTGAGCATAGGGACATAAGAACAAAAAAAACAATAAGACTCATGTCACCAATGGTAAGGTTTATATCAGTGAAGTAAAACACCAAGAAGAAAGACGACTATGAGTCCCTTCTTCCTCCAAGGGAGGGCTCTTGGACCCCCACAAATAATCTCTTCTTACAACTTTGAATGAAAATGGTGAAAGAATTCCAAGCTAATCCACTCAAGGAGTGAGATGGATTGACCAATGTAATGGTGCTAGTATAATCTTGATGAGAATAGAGGATTCCTCAAGAGAATAGTAGCAGCATAACTTTTCTATTGAATTCCTTAATAATGAAGTGCACCCATGGGCTTGTTTTATAGCACCTCTTTGAGGTATTGTGCAACCAGCTTGTAGTGTGAAAAGAGGCTAATTAGGGCATTTTTAGGTCTTTGACTAGCCACCCAGTCGGATCTAGTTGAGATTTGGGTGTCAAATCAACTTGAAAGATGAACCAGAAGTGGGTGGGAGGCCAACCAATCTCATAAATCTGTCGTTCTCAGATGTGTGTGGCTTTTAGCGACCACAATCACGCATCGGGTACATGTGCAATTTTCCTGCGTTTTTGTTTTGCGCATGTGCGTGCGCACCCTATTTAGTCATAGCGCACTTTAATTTTATCACTGGTTGTATAGTTTTTGACCCTTTTTGGAAATGATTTTGTGGTAATTTTGGTTCATGGGTGACCTCATAACTGTTTGACGATGTTGGATTTTTGTAACCATTTGCAGATGAAATTCAGTGATAACAGATGTGCCCTGATGGATGAGGTTAGGAGCATACATATAGCCAAAATTCATCAATGTTTCTTATACTGAGAGTGTCGTTGTAAGAGAGAGCGACAGTGGGACTGTCAAGAGTTACCCGTTGGAGGGAGAAGGGAACCTGTAAAACCCAACCTTCCATAAGGTGTGTAAAAATAAACTGTGTACAAACAAGGTTGGCATGCCCCATGCTCATGTCATGTAACTCAAAAAGGAATGGTGTGTTGATGTAGACAACTGCAGCACCCTCGGGGGCGGTCGTGATAAAGGCATAAGACAATTCTGCGGAGGAACATACTTTGAATGGTAGGCAGTGACATCGGTAAGAAATATCACAGATTTTGTATGCATTGATAGCCCAGCCAAGTTCAGAGGTTTTCAGAAAATATAAGAAATAACTGCAATAGTCGCAAAGTAAGACCCACCATAACATGAGAACGTGTTGAAGTCGAATGTTACGAGGATCAACGACAACAGGGAGAAATTGTGGTTCTCCCTGTGTCGTTTGAGACCTCTCATTCGAAAGGTAATGAGAGTTAAGATACTGTTGCCCTTCTGGAAAACTGTGTTGATGTCGACAAAAGGGGGACGCAACTCCCAGAAGCAAAGGGATTCGTGAAATCTACTAGGTGAGGTTAGGAATTGGAGGAGGTACATGGTTGAAGTCAATATGTATGAAGACTCAAGACTGCCCTTGGTTGGGTGTATATGCAAAGTATAAGTGGTCGCAACCGTTCAACTAGGTCGAGTGTCAGGGGGACAATAAGATGTGGGACAAGTTGTGCCAAAGGCAGGACAAAGTGAAGAAACTCAGAGGGTAGAGGTAAGTGGCCTGTGGGATACTCAGAGTATATGGATGATGTCAATAGGGGTAGATGATAAGGAGTGCCCCAACCAAGGGCGACATGGGTTGCGTTTTCCAAAAAGGGAAGAAGGTTGCCAAAGGGGACGACAAAAATATATGTAAGTGATGGAAACAAAGGATTTTTACAATTTACTAGATAAATAAAGAATAATTTGGGATGAGTGTACAAATACAGAAATGGGTGCCCCAATGTAATATGGTTGGGCCGGTTAGGGCGCAATTTTCTTGGAGAACTGGTGGAGGGTGGGGGCCCTGTGGGTGGGTTTCTATATGAGATAGGTGAAATGGAGGGAAATTTGCAGAGGCGCAAACTGATTGTGGATGAAATGGAGGGTTCATGATACTGTGGAGGTGCAGTCAAAATAGAACCTTGAAGAGATAATCTGGGAGTCCAGTGGGAAAGCTAGCAAAATGAGGAGTATGTGGCTGATTCACGACATGATGTAAGACTATCGAGACTCCCATCCCTAAAGGGTTGAAAAACAACATGAGTGTCAAAGTGAAAAAGGGTGCTATGAATGGGACCTCTCATGTGGGGGAGAGTGTTACCAGGTGACAGTACCTAAGATGCAATGGAGGTGTCAGTACTACAGAGCCGAAGATGGGGATCCTAGAGGCAAATGTCAAAGGGTGTGATTGGAGATGAAATTGAGATTCTGAGGGAATGATTACATGCCAGTGTTGACTATATACCTAAAGGGGTTGCACTAATGTATGATGACCAAGTACCTACACACATGAAAACCAAATACCTGACGTGAACAATATCTGAAGAGAATCAAACATACAAGCATTTATTTGATAATTTTGAACATGGGAATGCGTACTTGGACGGGGTATGAAAAAATGGTGCCCCGGGGGCTAAGGATAAAAACTGGCCCGGGGACTGTCTTGATGTAGATCACGGGATGTTGATCCAATGGTTGAAGACGGATCGAAAAACAGACACCCAGAGCTCCCGAAATGGTGATTAGAAGTTTGGCGAAAAGGCCTATATATAGTTGTAGGGCCCACATTGCCACCTCATTTATACTTGCTGCCAGAGTGACTGGACGATAGGTATTTAGAGGAGATTTCGAGATTTTGAGAGAACGAGGCAATTGATTCAGGACTAGCGAGCTTCAGGTTAGTAGTCTTATCATCCTGCATAGAAGTAGGTTTTCCATTTATGGGCAGGACCTATATGGAGGGCCGTACAGGGGGTTTTATGGGTGTGGTCCCCCCAATGCACGGGCGATTTGGAAATGTGTGCGCACGGGTGCATGCTTGTTATCTAGATAGCCACGCGTGAGTGCGCCCTTAGGGGGGACAAAGGCACGCATGATATGTGTGCCTGTTTGCTGCAAAACTATGCATGGGTATGCGACTGTGTAGTGGACAGGCGCACTATGATGTGCACCTATGTTCGTGATAGGGGTGCATGGAGGTGCCCCTATAGGGTGGGCAGGTGTGCATGTATGTGCACCTATGGGATGGACAGGTGTGCCTGCGTGCGCACCTGTGGGTTGAACAGGCGTGCATATGTGCGTGCTAGTGGGTTAAATGGTCGTGCCTTGGGGGCAAGGTTGGCGGGTGCAAAAATTATATTTTTTGGAGATTTTAATGTGTTTTATGGTCAATATGGCTGACCTAGGACTGTATTATGTGGTTGCAGGCGATCATTTGCATGATGTCGGTCCATTGGTGAGAGCAAAACTGGTCACAGCTGAGGAATGTCATGGCTATTGAGGAATCGGGGTTTCGTGCCACTTTGGCAGCTTGTGCGTTGTTGAAGTTCTTCGAGTGTCCATTGATATGGGCGCAGGAGTATCTCCTGCAGTTTCTAATCTAGATGTGGAGTCCAGACCTGCATTGCTTTATGGTGCGAGGAGAGAAGATCGCCTTCACTGCGGTGGAGGACATATACTTTCTGACTGGGCTCCCTTTTTGGGGAACGCACCTACCGGTGGACGTGTCGTTAGCGACCTTGGGACGGAGGTATTATTCAAGGGAGAAGTACATGTCGGGCTCCGTTGTGAGTATTGGGGTGATAGATGCTCTAGCTCATCGCTGTGTAGGAGCGATGATTGTGAGGGTGTATGGGTCCCTCATGACTTAGCGGATCAGTGGTGGTTAGTTGACGATTATGGGGAGGGCATTGGCCGGGGATAACTTTTCCTCGGGGTTGACGCTGCATGCCAGGATTGTAGGGAAGTTGGACAGATGTCAGTGTAAGACTCAGGGGCCTTTGCCTTTGGGTCCATCTTGGTGTCCTGGTTTTTTGAGAGGGTGTTGATGTTGCGCCCTAGGATTTTATTGGGCACTCCTGGTGCGTGAGAGCCGCAACTGAGGTGGTGGTTGATGATTTTGGCTCGCCACAGTGGTGGTGAGGGTGGTCATTTTTTTATGGCTGAGGCATCACAGGTGTGGCGGTAGATGCCGCAAGTTATACTGTAGTATCCATACTCTGGGGTTGACTTCCGGGGTGATCCGGACATGGTGTTACCTCCAGGGGAGGTGTTTGATCACCGAGGTATGTTTATGAGTTTGATATGTTGATTTTTGAGATAGCATGACATATTTATTTCGTATATATGCTGATACTATCGTTTGGTTGTTTGTATGTGCAGATGTCGGACCTCACGGGCGTGAGGTTGAGATGATGAGAGCGTCGGCTCGCAAGGAGCCAGGGAGACAACCATGAGGAGGGCTGCGGGCAAAAGAGAGACATTGGCGCGAGGACGTTGAGATGAGATCGGCTGATGACGAGAGAGAAACGAGGAGACGTCGTTTTGATGACCTAGGTGCCGGGACATCGCATGATCCTCCGGCGGAGGCCAAGGGAGATTTTGAGGATATTCGTCGTCACCTGGAGGCGGTGCTACACGATGTGACTAAGAGAATGTGGTTTCACATATAGGATGAGGGAATCCTGGAGCAGTGTGTGGGGGTTTTGATGACATGGCGGGCCATGGTGTGACGAGCAGAAGTAGCAGGTGTTGCGATGACCAGATGGTTACATCCCGGTCCGGAGGGACCAGTAGTGGGTGGGGGACCACCGCTTGAGGGAGGGGCAAGAGGTGGTTCTCTAGAGGCACCTTGAGTGTCGCTCCATGTATATTTTTATTTCTTATATAGGCTGGTGAGCCCATTTTGGTGTAGTGGCACCAGTTTTGTATCGAGGTGCTTCACTGGCCTATGGATGTTTGTATATTTGTACATAAACATTTTGATGGCACTGTGGACCGATTTATATATATATGAGTATACATTTTGGGGTCTATGTGATGTTTACATGTGTTTTTTAATGTGTTGATATGTCTAATCTATATATGCTATGACAGGTTCTTGATGGTTTATGTGTGTGTAGAGGTATCTTGATGTGATATATGCCAATCTAACGCAATGTTAGCTAAGTTATCTGTAATTTGATTCAATTGTATTGGAATATGTGTAAATGTAATGAAATCAAAATGTTGAGATAAAAGTCTAACTTGCAGGTATTTGTGAAAGAGGTAAGGATTGTGGACATGGTACACGTTGTTGAGCTGGAGGACGACTAGTTGAGAGTAAAGAAAGACGCTAAGGTGACAGATATGATGATGATGGGCATCGGCGAGGAGGCCAATGAAGACAATGTTTTTGGCTTGGTTGTTGGTTGCTAAACCCAAACATATGCCGCTAGAGTGGAGCAGTTCATGTGAGGGGGTATAGAGGGCCCAAGCTGCCGAAGCGAGATTTTGTGTCCACCAGTTGGCACCGTCGATGTAACCGATGTGGGAGGCCGGTGGAGGAAGCATCTGTCAATAACACAAATGATAGTTTAGACATGGGGGATGGAAAAAATATTAAAAGCACTATAAAATAAATAACCTAATGTAGAATGGCTACGCTTAGGAGTAAAATTTCTTTAAGTATAACCCATTGACAGGTTCTTTGAGAGAGAGGCCAAGATGTATGCACCTTTGGTGAGGAAAAGTTGGATAATGTAGGGGCCATGCCATAGTGACTTGAATTTTCCATGACCAAGGGTATCGTGAGTGATATTGTAAGCAAGGACGAGGTCGCCTTCATGAAATGAGCGAAGGTTTACATGGCGATCAAAAGTGTCCTTTGACCTTTTTTTGGCTGCCTCATTGTTCTGTAATGAAGATCGACGATCTTCATCCAGGGACTCTAAGTTCAGCAAGCGCTGCTCCATTGGAGCAGTGTCGGGTAATAGTTCAATTACGGTGTGTAAGGTGGGAAATTCGCACTCGATGGGAAGAGTGGCCTTAACCCCATGGACTAGATGAAATGGTGTGAAACCAATGGTCGTTTTCACAGCCGTACAGTAAGCGCATAGTGCGGAAACTAACATATGATGCCAAATGGTCTTATGTTTATTAACCGTGCACTGTAACATGGTCTTGAGGACCTTGTTAACTACTTTGACCTGTCCATTAGACTAAGGGTAATATGGTGAGGCAAAATTGTGGGAGAATCCTAACCGAGATGAGAGTTCAACAAAAAACTCATTCTCGAAGTGTTTCCCGTGATAGGAAACTAGTTGGAGTGGTACTCCAAAGCGGGATATGACATGATTAAGGAAAAAATGCACTGCAGTGTCAGCAGTGTTGTTGAAGGTGGGCATAGCTTCAGCCCATTTTGTGAAGTAATTGACTACAACAACAATGTATTTGTGTCCATTGTTGGATGGGGGATGCCAAGTCATGAAGTCAATGCCCCATTTACAAAAGGGGCCGACAGTAATGATTGGGTGAAGAAATGTAGGTGGTGCTTGTGCTTTGTTGGCAGAAAGCTGACATTACTCACATCGCTTCACAGGATGATTGTAATCGTGAAACAATGCAGGCCAAAAATAACCTGATCAGATGATTTTCTAAGAAGTGGACATTCCCAAAAGATGGCCCCCACATGGGTCGCTATGGCAGTCGTTCAAGACTCTATCGGCCTCGTCAATAGACAAGCATCGATGAAGTATGGTGTCAACCACTCACTGATATAAGATATATCTGATGAGGAGATAGCAGGGGGCCTGGTGGCGAATACGATGATGATCGTCTTGTGAGAGGTGGTTACTGAACTTTTGGGTTCGGAGGTAGACGAGGAGGTCTCCGTACCATGTATCATCCGAAGTAATATAAAACAGATGTTCATCGAGGAAGTCGGTATTGATAGGGGAATTGGTAGTATCGGAGAGGAAGGCCATGACATGTTCGAGGAGGACGAGAGATTTCTTGCTCTTGGGTGTTGAAAATTCAAGATCGTACTTGTGACATCCCCCAAAAATAAAATATTTTGGTGTGCTGGAAATTTATTTCCGTTTTTGCCAAATTCGAATCTAGAAAATTTTTGCCATTTATGGCAATTCCGAATTTGGAATTTAATAATTGCATTTAATTATTGTGATTGTTGGGTAGAGATTTGTTTGGACTCAACTAACTATTTGACTATGACACTTGTATCACAACAAAATATTTATATTAATTGCAGGAGGACAAATGGAACAACCATGTTAAAATCAACTGACCATGACTCCATGAGTGGGGGAACATGTTGGAACTGCCTCTAGGCTGATTATGAGAAGTGGAAAATCAGAGATATGGCCACTAGAAGCCCTTGAAAATAAGGGATTAAGAGAGCTTCGAAAATCCCCAAAGGAAGGAAAAGACCTAGGCAAAAATTGATAAATAGCATATGTGAGGAGGCAGGACACTGCTAAGTATGCTGGGGAAAAGATTTTTTTTGAGCTCTCTTGCTATTATGAAGACTACGGATTGAGTTGAGGCAAGAGGAGCCTGCTGAAACAGATTTTCCTTCTTGTTATGAGCACTGTGGAGTAAGTGTGAGGCAAGAGGATAACTATTGGAATTGAAGGACATTGCTGAGGAGGAGTTTCCAAGTTCGCCCTCATATATTCATGGTCGGGCTAGGGGGTGAATCGGGCAAGTGACTTTGGCTTCCCTGTTCTACGGTTGGGAGGAACGTGATTGTTCCCTTTGTCTTCTCCTATATTGGATTCAGATATGTTGATCTACCCCCCTCTATTTTGAATGGCTATGTTTTGATTGATGACAGGTATCTGTTGTGTGATTATATCTAATTGCATTAATGTAAACATTTTCCTCTCTGTTCTTGGATGTTTTGTGTGTAACTGATATTATGCATCTAATTGTTTCTAAATTTGAAATAATTATTTCAATGGATGGCATTTAGCGTGGTATTAAATGTACAATCAGAGTCTAAATTCTGGAGTGGTCCCTCCTGAAATCTAGAGGTGCTAGGCAAATTTATTTTTATAGAAGTTGAGTTTAAGAAAGCTGGTCCATCTATGGGTTAGGCTTAATCTGAAGTCAAAATATTAAATGTACAAAATTCAAAAGGTTAAAGAATTCTGGAACCCTCGGAAATCAAACTCAGATCCCTCAGATCATCAATTATAATTTCCAAACTCTGATGGACTGATATTCTTATTCTTGTATTTACAAAGATGCACAGATCTAGTACTATTGACATTTAATACATTGTTTAAAGAGGCTCTAAGTGAACATAATAGGAGTTACCTTTTACATAACCTGTTACCCTATTGTAACCCTTTTATAGATTATATGCGTATAAAACATAGAAGTTAGATTTTTGGGAATTCTGATAAGTAAACAGATATTGAATACTTCTACACCTAATGTTTCACAGAACAAAAGTAAGAATACCATTACAAGACAAAAATCTTAGAATTATGAAAATAATGTGATTTTCAGAATTCGGGAGTTGTTGGTGACATTTATACGAAGTTTCCTTTCTTTTCCAAACCCTGAAACCCCGAATCCTGAAATCCCAAAGTGTTGGTCCCACACCCTTTCACCTTTCGAATTTCGGGAGTTGTTGTGTGTTGTTGTTTGGCATTTGAAACCCTGAATCCTAAAATCCTGAAGTGTTGATCCCACACCCTTTCACCTTTCAGAGTTCGGGAGTTGTTGTGTGTTGTTGTTTGACATTTGAAACCCCGAATCTCGAAATCCCGAAATGTTAGTTCCTTTCCTTTTCGATATTCAGAAATTGTTGTACGTTGAATGTTTGGCTATGGAACTCGCGAAGTTATGAACCCCAAAATATTGAAATACGGGTCTGACCTTTCATTTCTTTCGCATTTCGGAAGTTTGTTCATGTTGATGTTTGGACACCAGAACTCGTGAGGTTCCGAACCTCGAAATCCTGAAGTGTGGGACCCACTTTTCCTTTTCGCATTTTCGAAAGTTTGTTTATGTTGATATTTGGACATTGGAACTCGCAAAGTTTCGAACCCCGAAATCCAGAAATACGGGTCTCACCTTTCTTTTCTTTCGCATTTCAGAAGTTTGTTCATGTTGATGTGTGGACACCAGAACTCGCGAATTTTCGAACCCTGAAATCCTGAAATGCGGGACCCACCTTTCCTTTTTCACATTTTCGGAAGGTTGTTTATGTTGACGTTTGGACATCAGAACTCATGAAGTTCTGAACCCTGAAACCCCGAAATGTGAGTCCTACCTTTCCCTTTTCGCATTTTTGGAAGTTGTGGTGTGTTGTTGGGCACTTGTTCTCGTGAAATCCTGAACTCCAAAATCTCGAAGTACTGGTCACCTTTCGCAATTTTGGGAGTTGTTGTGTGTGTTGATGTTTGGCTTTTGTACTCGCGAAACCCCGAACATCGAAATCCCAAAGTGCTGGCCCACAGTCTTTCCGTATTTCGGATTTCGGTAAACAACGGAGTCCTTCGTTTTGTTCGGCTTTTGTGATCAATGAAACCCGATTGACCTATGTTTCTTCACAAAGATGTAGGAACATAGTAGGAATTATTGTTATAGGAATAGCTAAATACTATAATGTATGGACTAGTAGAGAACGTTGGAGGATCTTCATCCGAGATAGAAGTATAATAATAATAGTTCATATTACAAATCACTGTGTACGGGGCATGACAAGTACCTAAATTATTATATGGAGAAGGATATGGGTATATACTTACTTGTAGGTGGAAATAAGTACAGATGTTAATAGAGAGTTAAAGCAAATTTCCTACAATAAAAATGATAATATCGCCTTTACACGCGCACATAGCAGACAATCAAGTTACATGTTATTCTAACAGTCATGAAGATCCAGACTTGCAATCACAATCATAATGAAATGTGCAGAAGTGATTACTTTCAAAATTTTCTATTCGAAGTAAACTAGACTAGTGTAATGATGTCTTTATGGATCAAATTGAATCTTACCTTCTCTTAAATTCTAAGCTTAAACAAAGTTGAATTATGTCATAGATTTTATTTTTTTTATGGTAAATTTGAGGTACATTACATATGGTATCAGAGAAAAAGTTACAACACTGGGCCTGAACAGGGCCACATTAATTTCTTAGTATATATACTAATAAATCTTGTGAATTATAGACAGAAAGCTTTTATGTTTTGTGTTAAATAATGGCAGCTCAAGAAGGTGCAGAAATCAAGATGGAAGGGAATCCGCAACAAGGACCTCTTGGAGATCCGAGACAGAACAATGATGGAAGATCACCCAGGGAGGTGTTGGAAACAATGAGGAACCCTATTGTTGAACTACAGTTTTTTAAGGCCGACAATGAAAAATTGAAGAAGGCAAAACAGGAACAACAACATATAAATGAAGTCTTGTTGCACAGTATAGTAACCAAGAAAAGTCCAAAAGATGATAACCATGAGGAAGAGGTCAGCTAGAGGGCCTCTAAGAACTCTGGTGTGAAAATAGAAAAAGGAGACACTTCAATTGAAAGGACACCTTCAGCTGAAGACAAAACCATACCAAACAAAAAATGAAACCAGACAGACTAGCTTGAAGGAGAATTTAAAAAGATTAAACCAGCTACTTTTGATGGAGAATCCAGGACAGGAGAAGAAGTTGAGGCATGGTTGTTGGACATCAAAAAATACTTCCAAATCTACAACTATTCCAGTAACATGAAGGTCAGAATGGCCATCTACAATCTGAAGGGGAAGTCCAACATTTGGTGGCAGTACCTAAAATTGGCCAAGGGCCTAAAGGAGAAATAGTTGGAATGGTCTGACTTCAAGAAGTATTTCAAGAAACAATACCTTTCTGAAGCTATTATGAAAGGAAGACAAAAGAATTTTATGAGTTACGACTCAGACAAATGACGATGGAGGACCTTATAAATAAATTCTTGGAACTACTAAGGTTTGTACCATACATTCGAGAGGATAAGGTAAAAATCCAATGATTCTTAAGTTGTTTACCACAATGCTATAGGGAAAGAATTGAGTTTGACAACCCCAAATCCTTGAGTGAGGTATTCAAGAAAGAAGGAATGTGCTATGACCAGTATAAACAGCGGGTAGAGTTTCCCAAGACCTGGAAGGATAAGAAGCAAGATGTAATAAACCAGCGGAAGAGGGGATACCAGCCAACTCCTTATCGGAATGCAGCAAAAAGTCTCCCAAGGAAGGATTTTCACTCCAATCATCCGAATATGAAGGCAGCGGTAAACCGGTAAACCTGGGAACAAAGAAGTTTGGGGACAACTCCCGTGATCCATTAAATTGTTGGGAGTGTGGAGAGCCTCATCTAAGGAGGAACTATCCACATTTAATTACAACAAACAAAACTATTGTTCACAATTTACAGGAAGCCTCGATAGTGGGAGACATGGGCAGAAGTTTTCATCGGATAAATGCAGCCGTAGATGGTCGACAAGCTGACCACTAGTCCTCGGTGGTAGAAATCGAAGGTAAAATCCATGACACTCGAATTTATGTTTTAATTGACCCTGGAGCTATGTTAAGTTATATTACTCCCAATGTAGTAGAGTCAAATAAACTTAAGAAACAAAAACATGCAAAATCTTGGCTTGTACAAATAGAAACATGTACTAAAAGAAAAGTAGTTAACTTTATTTATGATCTTGAGTTCATCTTAGATGGTCAAAAGATAAGGACCATTCTAAACACCCTACCACTAGGATCTTATGATATGATTATCGGGATGGATTGGTTATAACAACACAAAGAAGTACTAGACTGTTATACAAAGATACTTAGCTACAAAGATAATTTTGGCACTGTTAGAACAGCCCAAGGCATACCAAAACCTGTGTCAATCAGACAAGTATCAATGATGCAATTCAAGAAATGTATTAGAAAGGGATGTCAAGTTTACGCCATCCAAGTAACGAATCTATTAGAAAAAGAAGATAAGCCCAAGTTAGAAGACTTTGATGTCATACATGAATTCAGAGACATGTTTGTTGATGAGATACCAGAACTACCTCCTAGGAGAGAAATAGATTTCTCCATAGACTTACTACTAGGATTGTAGTGTCCCCAAGGCCGAGCCCGATCTAAACCATGCTCTGAAAGAGATTGTAAATATGTTCTATAGGCTGGTGAGCCAAGTTTTGTATAAGCTGTAGGCTTATGAGTTTTGTTAGGCCAGGGAGCCTAAGTGTTGAAGGCCAGGAGCCTGTGATATACTTGTATGTATGCAAGTCAATTAATAAAATATAAATACGGCTGGTGCAGACCGACCACGATGAAAGAGTGATGGGGGACTGAGCGTCCACAGAGGGGGCAAGGGATTAAGGGCTGGAAGGTGGGGAAAAAGGGGGCTGGGTGTTGAACCTAGGGGCTAAGCCTAGGGGGCTTAGGCCTGGAT
>ML828796.1:87534-107673 GCA_009831015.1 Picea engelmannii
TTTGATTTATTTGGTCTTGTATGTAGATGACATGTTGCTGATAGGAAACAACAAGGAGATTATCCAGGATGTGAAAACTCAGTTGTCCTCTAAATTCGACATGAAGTATCTTGGTGCTTCAAATTTCATTTTGGGCATGGAAATTAAAAGAGATCAAAAAATGAGGAAACTCTGGTTAAATCAGAGAAAATATGTCGAGACAATATTGCAGAGGTTTAATATGCAAGAATGTAAACTGGTTAAGGTTCCTATTCCTGTTGGTGTAAATTTTTCTACGGAACAGTGTCCCAAGACACATGAAGAAGAGGAGGACATGTCTCATGTTCCATATGCAAGTGTAGTTGGCAGTTTGATGTATGCAATGGTCTGCACTAGACCAGACATTGCACATGCAGTGGGATTTTTGAGCATGTATATGTCAAAACCAGGGAAGGAGCATTGGACAGTAGTAAAAAGGGTTTTCAGGTATTTGCGTGGCACTGCTAGGTATCGATTGTGCTACAAAGGAAGAACGGGATTGGACAGAGTGGTCGATATACATGGCTTTGTGGATGCAGACTGGGCTGGAGATTTGGATCATAGGAGATCCATAAGCGGGTATGTGTTTAACCTATTTGGAGGAGCAATAAGTTGGATGAGCAAAATACAGGTTGTAGTGCCACTTTCAACTACAGAATCTGAATACATGGAAGCCACTCATGCAAGTAAGGAAGCAGTATGGTTACAAAGATTGTGTTCAGGTATTGGGTTGGTACAAGAAGCTGTAAGAATAGAGTGTGACAGTTAGAGTGCAATTTTCTTGGCAAAGAACCATGCTTATCATTCAAAGACAAAACACATTGATGTTCAATATCACTTTGTAAGAGACATGATTGAAGAAAATAAACTATCACTGATGAAGGTGGACACTTTGAAGAATGTTGGAGATTCATTAACAAAATCTGTGAGCACTGAGAAGTTCTCTTGGTGTAGAGGATCCATGGGCACTGATGCCCTGGATTGTTAACTATGTAACCCTGTAGCCCCCTGTGTGCAAAGAAAAAAACAAGTGGGAGAATGTTGGGTATGTGTTATATTCTTTGCATGAGTGTTATATTTTTTGCACCATGACGACATATTTCCAGGATGACATATTTCTGGGACGACATATTTCCGGGACGACATATTACCGGGATGACATATTTCCGGGACCACATGATATTTAGGTGGTTTTTCGGCACATGGTTTTTTGCCGATGGTTTTCTATTTCCGGTTAAGGAATTAGGGTTTTGGACTAATCCGGGTCATTGGGTTAGGGTTTTGGATTCCGCTGGCTCCTATATGTATATTGTATTGTAAACAATGTAACACAATGTATGAATATAATATATGTTTGTTTTCCCGGTTTGGGTTTCCAGGTGAAAAATCTCTGTGTAATGTTTGTATTTTCCATTGTATCTTTTCTGTTCTTTTCTGAATATCAGTTTGCAGAAGGTATTGTACAAGGTTAGAATTTACACTTTCGCCACATGTCCTATGGACCCAATGATCCCAATCTTGTCGTGATTTTGACACTTCATAGGCCTTCTTTATGCCAGTCAACGTTCCACAACCCTTCATGATCGGACGACTCACATAACCCACTGAGATGGACAGTTGACGGGATTTTAGCATTTTTCTTTTCAACGAATCAACATTTTGTGACTTTGGGTTTCACAATTTCAGGACTCCTGAGATGAAGAGTCTTCACTCTTGATTCCTCCAACTCCCAGTAACTGAAATCCCGATGTGATGTAAACCTACTAACGTCACACATGGATTGAAACGTGTCAAATAGCTGCTACGTGGCACTCTGATTCATGACTTACATGTGCCTGAAATGGTGAATCAACTTGACACTTGTCATTGCTTGATTGTGCCACATGTCCTTAGCTGACGTGGTTTGTCACATTCACCTCCTGGATCTGACGACCCAGATCACACCCTGATCCAACGGCTTAGATCATTTTACCATTTCTCATTTCGTGTTTTTGGGACTCCTGATGACGAGAGTCCATGACATCTCTATCTCCCGGTAACCGAAATCCCAGTATCCATTACTTCAAGTAATACATCTATTTTGGGTTTTCGGGATTTCACATTTCGGCATTTCAGGACTCTTGTGTTGAAGAGTTTCGACTCTTGACTTCTCCATCTCCCGATAACCAAAACTCCAAAATGGAGTCTTTGTTGAGGTGCCTATTCTGGATTTTTCGGGGTTGCGCATTTCACCTTGCTCGTTAAAGAGCGTGTATATTTTCCTGGATCCAATGCTGGTCGGACTATGGGCTCAGATCTGACATTCATCAGGAAATCTCAATGAGATCCATTACTGCATACTCTGATCTTGTCGAGATAGCTCTACATTGTCTTCCAAAAAGACTTCTAGTGCCCGCCTGGCACATCCTTCCTATACTCAAGTCATCAACGTTGTTGTACTTGCCATCAATGACAAGCATATATTGTCTGTAAAACATGCCAACAAGGATAACTATTGAAATTGAAGGACATTGTTGAGGAGGAATTTTCAAGTTCTCCCTCATGGATTCATGGTCAGGCTAGGGGGTGAATCGGGCAAGTGACTTTGGCTACCCTATTCTATGGTTGGGAGGAACGTGGTTGTTCCCTTTGTCTTCCCGTGGATTATATTCAAATATGTTGATCTAACCCTCTCTATTTTGAATGGCTATGTTTTGATTGATGGCAGGTATCTGTTGTGTGATTATATCTAATTGCATTAATGTAAGCCTTTCCCTCTCTGTTCTTGGATGTTTTGTGTGTAACTAATATTATACATCTAATTGTTTCTAAATTTGAAATAATTATTTCAATGGATGACATTTATCATGGTATTAAATGTACAATCACAATCTAAATTCTGGAGTGGTCCCTCCCAAAATCTGGAAGTGCTAGGCAAATTTATTTTATAGAAGTTGAGTTTAAGAAAGTTGGTCCATCTATGAGTTAGGATTAATCTGAAGTCAAAATATTAGATGTACAAAATATGGAAGGTTAAAGAATTCTGGGAACCCCCGGAAACCAAACTCAGATCCCTGGGATCATCAATTATAATTTCCAAACTCTGATGGAATGATATTCTTATTCTTGTATTTACATAGATGCACAGATCTAGTATTGTTGGCATTTAATGCATTGTTTAAAGAGGCTCTAAGTGAACATAATAGGAGTTAACTTTTACAGAACCTGTTACCCTATTCTACCCCTTTTATAGATTATATGCGTATAAAACTCAGAATTTAGATTTTTTGGAATTCTGATAAGTAAACGGATATTGAATCCTTCTACACGTACTGTTTCACAGAACGAACGTAAGAATACCAGTACAAGGCAAAAATATTAGAATTATGAAAATAATGTGATTCTCGGCATTCGGGACTTGCTGGTGAAATTTATACGAAGTTCCCTTGATTTTCCAAACCCCGAAACCCCGAATCCCAAAATCCATAAGTGTTGGTCCCACACCCATTCGGGAGTTGTTGTGTGTTGTTGTTTGGCATTTGAAACCCTGAAACCCCAAATCCTGAAATCCCGAAGTGTTGATCCCACACCCTTTCACCTTTCAGAATTTGGGAGTTGTTGTGTGTTGTTGTTTGGCATTTGAAACCCCGAATCCCGAAATGTTAGTTCCTTTCCTTTTCGCAATTCATAAATTGTTATATGTTGAATGTTTGGCTATGGAACTCGTGAAGTTCCGAACCCCGAAATCTCAAAATACAGGTCTCACCTTTTGTTTCTTTCGCATTTCAGAATTTTGTTCATGTTGATGTTTGGACACCGAAACTCACGAAGTTCCAAACCCCAAAATCCCGAAATGCAGGACCCACTTTTACTTTTCACATTTTTGAAAGTTTGTTTGTGTTGATATTTGGACACTAGAACTCCCAAAGTTCCGAACCCCGAAATCCTGAAATATGGGTCTCACCTTTCTTTTCTTTTGCATTTCATAAGTTTGTTCATGTTGATGCTTGGACATTGGAAATCGCGAATTTCCGAACCCCAAAATCCCAAAATGCGGGACCCACCTTTCCTTTTTCGCATTTTCGGAAGTTTGTTTATGTTGATGCTTGGACACCGGAACTCACGGAGTTCCAAACCACGAAACCCCAAAATGTGAGTCATACCTTTCCCTTTTTGCACTTTCAGAAGTTGTGGTGTGTTGTTGGGCACTTGTACTCATGAAATCCCGAACTCCGAAATCCCGAAGTACTGGTCACCTTTCGCAATTTTGGGAGTTGTTGTGTGTGTTGATGTTTGGCTTTTGTACTCGCAAAACCCCGAACACTGAAATCCCGAAGTGCTGGCCCACAGTCTTTCTGTATTTCAGATTTCGGCAAACAGTGGAGTCCTTCGTTTTGTTCATCTTTTGTGATCACTGAAACTCGATTGACCTTTGTTTCTTCACAAAGTTGTAGGAACATAGTAGGAATTATTGTTATAGGAACAACTCAATATTGTAATGTATGGACTGGTAGAGAACGTTGGAGGATCTGCATCCGTGATAGAAGTATAATAATAATAGTTCATATTACAGATCACTATGTACGGGGCATGACAAGTACCTAAATTATTATACGAAGAAGGATATGGGTATATACTTACTTGTAGGTGGAAATAACTACAGATGTTAGTAGAGAGTTAAAGCGAATTTCCTACAGTAAAAATGATAATATCACCTCTACACGTGCACATAGAAAACAATCAAGTTACCTACTATTCTAGTAGTCATGAAGATCCAGACTTGCAATCACAAGCATAATGAAATGTGAAGAACTAATTACTTTGACAATTTTCTGTTCGAAGTAAACTAGACTGGTGTAATGATGTCTTTATGGATCGAATTGAATCTTACCTTCTCTTAAATTCTAAACTTAAACGAAGTTGAATTATGTCATAGATTTATTTTTTTATGGTAAATTTGAGGTACATTACAGTACTCTTGAAGGATAATGATCCATCGGGCAAATTTGCCATTAATTTACCGATGGCTGAGCAAGTATTGCATAGGGTTGGAATCTGTGACGACCTTAGTCGTGCGAAGCATAATGTAATGACGCAGTTTCTAGACTGCGAGGACGACTGCAAGGGATAGTTTATCTTCATGTTTATACTTCAAGGGTGGACCTGAGAGGTTTTTACTAACATAGTAAATGACCTGCTCATGATCATCATCGCCGACTTGAACAAGAACTCCTACTACTGAGATAGTTGATGCTGATATGTAGAGGATATAGTCGTGATTATAGTTGGATGAACTAATTAAAGGGGCGTTAGACAATGCCATTTTAATATCGTCAAATGCTTTTTGGGTATGTTAGTCCCAGTGAAATGGGATGTCATGGTGTAGTAAGCGAAGGAAACTGTGTGCTCGAGTGGCGTAGGTTGGGACAAATAGTCATAGAAAGTTAGCTTTTCCTTGTAGGCTCTAGAGTTGACGTAAATTCTCGGGAGGTGGAATTTCTGTGATGGCTTGGACTTTAAGGGGGTCCACGAAAATACCGCTTTGGAAAATGATGAATCTGAGGAGGTGCCCCGCAGTGACGTGGAACATGCACTTGAGGGGATTCAAGCAAATGTTGTACTGACGACACCGTTGGAAGATGATCCGTAAATCATCAAGATGTTGGGTATGTTTCTTGGATCAAGCTATGAGATCGTCAAAGTATGTGAGGATGATATGCACTAGATCGTGAAAAATGTATGTCATAGCCCATTGGAAAGTTGCGCCAGCATTCTTTAAACCAAAAGGCATGACACAATATGCAAAAGTACCCCAAGGGGTAGTGAATGCAGTTTTGTATTGATCGGATGGGTGGAATTGGATCTGATTATAACCAAGGAAGTCGTCCATGAAGGATAATTTGATCGATGAAAGGAATTGGAAAGTTGTCTTTGGGACATGCGTGATTGAGATCGTGAAAGTCCGTGGAGACATGGATAGTGCCCTTTTTTTTGTTAACTAGTACAGGGTTGGAAACCCATGATGTATAGGCGATGGGGTAGATGAACCTAGCCGTGCGTAATTTGTCAATCTCGTCTTTGATGGTCGCTGCTTTGAATGGGTGTAGCGGTCACTGTTTCTGACGAGATGGTGTAATTTTAGGCCAAGTGTCAATGCGATGTTCAACTGTAACACACCTTTTTTGTTACCAACTATAGCACCACTTTTTGGTGCCAAGGATTAATCTCTCTGATACCAAATTGTAGCAACCTTTTTGTTACCATACTTCGCAGAAATATAACAATAATTCTCTAATTATAAAACAACATGCATTTAAGCTCAGAGTAAGCATAAGAATTATTAGTAACATAATTAATCCAAATGCACAACAGAATACATGATAATTATGATACACAGAGACACAGAAACATAATTAAATCATCATCTAGTACTTATATTAGAAACAGTGGTAGTTCCACCAACCAAGCGCAGGCCTTCCACGAACCTCCTAGACTTAGACCACACTGCTCATCAGCTCAGCAGTGGGTCACCCCCGAGCTAGGACTAAGATCCACCCCCAAGGAAGGGAATTCTAGGCTAGGCTAAGGTTACAGGGAAAACACACAATCACAAGGAAGGAATTCTCTCCCAGGAACCACTCAAACTCAATGCTCACAGACTCTCCTTCCCCACATGCATGTTCCACCCTAGGAGTATACACCTTCTCTATCACCTAGATAGTCCTTCGGCTACTAACCTCCCTTGCCTTGGGTTACAGCAATAGACCGGACAGAAAGTCTCCGAGCTCTGTGGCAGCTAAAGGTTCCTTCCAGAAGTTCTCTCCTTCCTCTGCGCGCTCTCTCACCTGGAGAGAATCACTCATAGGCCAACAACCTGTTCTTCCAACCTCAATCACCTCTCTCACCTGGAGAGAGTGATTTACCACTGGTCAACAAGGCCCACACAGTCCATCACTACGTGGCCACACAACTAATGGGGAAAATGGACATGGCCTTTCCAACAGGTTCAACAATGGCAAGTCACTTATTATTTCTCAATCCGACAACAGAGGATAGAGTCATGCTCTAGCTCTCAGGGACGCGTGACAAACAATCCACGCAGGGGTCAACATAGGTTCGGACTGTTCAGATAGAGGATATACTCAGAAACAAACACAGGCTTCCTGAAGTCAACATTGGGCTTCCTCAGAATCACACATGTCTTCTTTCCGACTTCTGAAATGCACGAAGGTCTTCCTGCAGAGTTCAGACGGTTTTGTGCTTAGGACAGTTCAGGGTCGAATGGTGGAAGAACCCCCCAACACGGCTCGTCTCAGCCTTTTATTGCATGCACCAGGGTTGACACTTGTCCCCCATGCGACTTCATGCGTTCCTCCCACCATTTGGAAATCACATGTCCTTCCAAAAGGACTTAGGTTAAAACATATAATGCACATATATTTTGGAATAATATTAAAATATTATTCCCAAGGCTTAAGCCCCTAGGCTCAACACTTAGCCCCTTTTTGCACCTTCCAACACCTAATCCCTTGCCCTCTCTATGGATGCTCAACCCCCCATCACTCATTCATCGTGTCGGCCTGCACGTGGTGATGTTTATATTTTATTAATGTGTTGCATACATATAAGTACAAAATCAGGCCCATGGCCTACCACCCTTAGGCTCTCTAGCCTAACAATCACATAAACCCACCAACTTATATATACTTGGATCACCAGACTATAACACATATTTACAATTCATTTCGCAAGTATGATTTACAACGGGGCTCGGCCTTGGGGACACTACAATCCCCCTCCCCTTATTTCTGCACTATCCTCAGTGCAACTTACACTGTCTCTGCAAGATTTTCAAAATTTTCAAAAAGATGCGGGTACTCTGCCTGCATAACATCTTCATGCTCCCATGTCATGTCCTCAGGACCATACCAGGTCCACTGGACCTTTACAAGCTCTATGGCTCGATTCTAGAGCTATTTTCTTTTCCTGTCCAATATGCGCACAGGATGCACTTGCAGGACACCTTCTGGTTCCCCCTGAATCATATTCTAATTGATTACATGATTAACATCAGGTATATATATTTCTTAAGTAATGAAATATGAGACACCTTAGGTACAGTCATGGATGCAGTAATGCAACCATATATGCAATGTATATGTATGTATATACAAACAAACTCAATAACATTAAAACTGTATACAACATACACAACATACAATAAATAGAGATTTGTACTTATTTTTTGATTGAGAGACCTCCCACCCCAAAGCAGAGCTATGCCTCCATTGGGAAATGGCTTCCCAAGATAACCATGGTTCACAATCCTTATCCACATGGTCTAGGCCAAGGTACCAGACCTCAACAACACTCCAACCATGCAAACCTAGGTAGTACTCGAATCAATGGTCTCTCATTCCCCACATGCATGTCCCACCTTGGAGTATACACCTTCACAAGCACAGTCCATCAGTGCTACACCTCCCTTCCTTGGGCTTGGCAACAGGCTGGACTGGAAGTCTTAGAGCACTGTGGCTCTAGGAGTTCCAACTGCCCTCAAAGGTATCCAAGAAGCATCTTCCCGAGAAACTCTTTGTAGCTAACATTTTAACTTTTATCAACATCATCTCATCTGCATCAACCACATGCAGTTATCATGAGAGAACATACAAGAATTCATTTAGGAATTCCAATTAATTCGAAAGGAAATTCAACTTTTATTCCCAAAACATGACGTCCTATTTCATGATTCATCTTGGTTGTTGCCACATTATGAATGCAGTCATCCCTGTGGTTTTTCCACAGGCACAAAACTGCCTACAATTTTCCTGCAAGACTTCATATTGCATACTGCCAACAAATTGTCAATATTTTCTGTACATCATAATTCAATATGTACAACATCTTATGCAATAATCTTAGAATTTCTACACCTGGTAATTCAATCACAATTACCAAACAACTTGACCAATAGAATGACTCGTCATTCTATGCATATGCATGTCCATAGTTAACAAAAGTAAGTTCATTATTTCAATTTTCTGAACATAAAATTTTATGTAGTCTCCATTCCTGTGACTACCTGGCTTGTAACTTTCCTATTGCATTGTTTAACAGTTCCTAAAATCTTCTCAATTTCAAGGGTTAGCAACATTTCAGCCATCATCATAATTATTTCCATGCAATAATATATATGCATGTACTTACCAAACATATTCAACCATTGCACTTAGTATGCAATTATATCACTTATTATGCATGAGTGTGATTCTCAATGCATTCTTATTCAGTGCACCTTGCATTGAATTACATAATGCTCTCTATCTCAGTCATGTATCTCACCATCCATGTGTTGGAATTCTAGCCATAATCATGTGACTTAATAACATAGCTCTAGCTGAGGAAATTCTTACCATAATTTCCTTTCAACAATTATGCAAAAAGAGTGATAAAAACTCATACCTGCATGACTGCCATTAAAAATTATACTACCTGAACATCTGATAGCAATAGAAGCTTTCATGCTTCTTTTATCAATCTTATAACCAACACTTCAACTCTCTATTTCTTCCTTCATTATGCAACAACATTACCAACAACACTTGCAACTTGCAAGCATTCTTTCCTCTGGTTGTCCCAACGAGCCAAAAAATACTTGCTGCTACAAATTGCAGTAACTTCTTTCTCCCTTTAACACTTTTTCTTGCGGATCCCAGAAGCATTCAATTCTTCCAGGATTCCTAAATCTTCTTTTGATCTCCACTGTAATAATTGTGCATGATTATTCCTTCCCTGAGCACTTTCGATGCATTTTCCCCACCTTAGTGGGGTCTGCTGACCTCCCAGTCAATGGGTCTTCAGCTCTCTGAACCACAGGCCTTGCGCGAAAACTCTCCTATGAGAACTAGCGGTGCCACAAGTTTCTTCCACATGGCCACCAGCTATGACCACGCGCCTATCCAGAAGGCATTTCAGGATTTCAGGTAACGGGTGTTTTGATATGAGTCACCCTCGACTCTCTCTATCCCAAAAATAAAAAAAAAGAGTCTAGCACATGCTAGCTCTTCCTTTAACTTCCGCCAGCGTGACCTCTAGCTATGACCTGGGGCCCCAACATCCGAATTCTACTGGACTCAACATCCTTTCTCCCGAGGTCCAAACTCCCGAACCCCATTTGCCTCAGATCAAGGTCCACAGCTTTCCGGATTCAACGGTCCAAATCAATTCCCCACGAATCAACAATTCGTGTTTCGAGGTTTGGAAAAATAGTTTCCCCTCTTTTATTTTGATCTCTAGTTTTCTGAAATCCACTTGAGTCAGATATAATGACTCAAAGCTCCTCGTAATCCACCAACATGGATCCTTTTTCATGAATCCGGACTTTACGGCTCACGAATTAGAAAACAATTCTCTTCCCTTTTCAACTTTCGTCTTCATAGAATTCAAGTGCATCAGATCAACGACTGACACTTTCCGTGAATCAATGATCTATATCTCTCCTCGCGAATCGTAAGTTCGCATTTTGGGATTTTTGAGAACAAATTCCTCTGTTTTCCCAACTTTGGATTTTTCGATTTCTCGATGAAAGGAATCAACGATTCGATCTTCCTTGAGATCGACGATTCAATACCTCCCCTGAGTTTTCGAGTGCTGAATGACTCTTAGCGTTATACTCCTCATAGTTGGCTAGATCCGACGGCTCACGGGTTTTTAACACTTCTTCCTGGAAGCACTCCACCATCCGATTCTACCCTTGTTAATCTCTTTCACGATTCAGGACTTGGAGTGACCAAGAATTTGGCCTGCACTCCAAGTTCATGATCCCCGAATTCACGAAATGATCCAACGGTTCAAAACCAACAACGATCAATGACCCACATTTACTTTGAATCCTAGGGTGGCGAGTTTCTCCATCCAATAACCACCTTCCAACTTCTGGCTATCTTACGATCCCCGCGATTTTGCGAGTTCTCCACGGATAATTCTGACCGTTCGTTGAAATTATCAATGACTTCTTTCCAAATATCTTGGTGTCAATTCTTCTGGAATTGACCTCCTCCCTAACTTGGAGGATCTCGAATAATTCGATGGTGTTTTCCTTTCCAAGCTTTGGTTAATGAAATTTTAACTTCACCTTGCCACACACTTGCGCTCGGCATGCGAACTTGCACTGTTTCCTTCTGAGATTTTAACTGATTCAGTCTCAAAGGGACTCGACCCTTCTATTCTTTCTGAAATACTTTCTGGTGCCCATATGGCACCCTCTACGCTCGTCTCCTGGAATCTTTCAAACTTAAAACAAGTTCCCTCTATAAGCACTCCTTGTGCTTTGTTATGCACACTCTACTTACAAAAGATCTGCGCTATCTCTTTTGAGCTTTGTTTTCTAAACTGGAATAATTATGTGTCTCTTCCATTTCTTTGCACTTTGTGGCAATTCAAAATAGTTCTGGCACTCGTCAACCTTCTGCAATACAATACGCAGACGACTAGAATTTGTCAAGCCTTTGTTTCTTGACAATTCCTTCATCATTCATAAACAATCCAATTTATGAAAATGTTTCAATTTCACGAATTTTTTGAGCTCTGCTCGGCTCTGTACTTTTCGGGACTTCAGGACTTCGGGTTTTTGAGTCTTCGATACCCGAGAGTTCACGATGTAGTGACTCCCAACCTTTTTTCATTCCAATTTTCGAATTCCGAAAATTCGGTTTCCTTACTCTCTGGGCCCACAACACAGTTGTCATCCTTAAAATCCGCTACGATTCTTTCGTCTTCGAATATTTTGGGACTTCGAGACTTCAGGACTTCGGGTTTCGGGGTTTCAGTCCACGAGGCTTTTAGAATT
Source organism: Picea engelmannii (assembly GCA_009831015.1). Classification (NCBI taxonomy): domain Eukaryota; kingdom Viridiplantae; phylum Streptophyta; class Pinopsida; order Pinales; family Pinaceae; genus Picea; species Picea engelmannii. The sequence goes on from ML828796.1 coordinate 99,380, forward strand.
GCTTTCCTTTCCAACCCCCGACTTCCGAAATTCCGATTTACTTTACCCCCCGAGCCCACATAGCATAGTTGGCACCCACAACCACAGTGGCACGTGGCACATTCAGGAGGGTCCACGTCGCTTTTAACGATGTCATCGGGTCCCACCACTCTCACTTTTCTTCTCGACCCACTGGCACGTGGTACACATCCATGTGTCCACATTCATTCCAAGTAAAATCCAACGGTCAGATCTTTCTTAGATCGACGACGCAGATCCTTTTGGCGTTTTGGGGTTTCGGGCATTGGAAGTTCGTGCATCCACACATCTCGAACTTCTATTTGCCGAAATCCCGAAATCACTGTCTACTAAACTACTTGATCCAACGGTCAAGTTCTTCTACCCACGATCTACTGTGTAGATTGTTTCATGATTTCAAGGTTTCGAGTTTCAGAGGTGTTCACCTCTCCTCACTTCCTATCTCCCAAAAAATCAATTTCTTCCTGGACAATTAACGGTCCAAATCTCTCTTAGATCAACGCTTATGATCCAATCATGAATTTATGTTTCATGAATTCTCACGAACTCACCCTTTGACCATTTAAAGTTACGAGTCAGCGAAAGGTTGATTGCTCTCAACGCATTCTTTCTGATGGACGGTTCTGACTAATTCGTGATTTCGTGTATCGCGATTTCCACACTCCTGTGAAACTCACAAGGGATTTATTCCTTGTGCACATTCTCAAGATCTGACGATCACAAGGGTTCTCCTTCCCTTCCGAACAAATCCTAAGGCTCCAACACTTCTGGTGTGGAGTCCTCTCTCCTTGTGGCCTTATACCACATTGGTTGCATTTTCATAACACCGCTATACCTCCTGAGCTTGTAAGCATGGTCAAGTAACTCCTTGACACTCCAGAACAATCTAGGGTCCAAAATTGGTCCTCCAGACACAATTTCTCTTTACAACCTCGGTCCAAAGACCACTCCACTGGCCCATCTAGGCTCAGCGTCGAAACCTTGGCTCTGATACCAAACTGTAACACACCTTTTTTGTTACCAAGTATAGCACCACTTTTCGATGCCAAGGCTTAATCTCTCTGATACCAAATTGTAGCAACCTTTCTATTACCATACTTCACGGAAATGTAACAATAATTCTCTGATTATAAAACAACATGCATTTAAGCAAGAAATACATTTAAGCTCAGAGTAAGCATAAGAATTATTACTAACATAATTAATCCAAATGCACAACAGAATACATGATAACTATGATACACATAGATACAAAAACATAATTAAGGCATCATCTGGTACTTATCTTAGAAACAGTAGTAGTTCCACCAACCAAGTGCAGGCCTTCCATGAACCTCCCAGCCTTAGACCACACTGCTTGTTAGCTCAACAGTGGGTCACCCCAGAGCTGGGACTAAGCTCCACCCCCAAGGTAGGGAATCCTAGGCTAGGCTGATATTACAGGGAAAACACACAGTCACAAGGAAGAAATTCTCTCCTAGGAACCACTCATACTCACTGCCCACAAAATCTCCTTCCCCACATCTCTGTTCCACCCCAGGATTATACACCTTCTCCATCACCTAGAAATTTCTTCTTCTGCTAACCTCCCTTTCCTTTGGTTACAACAACAGACCGAACTGGAAGTCTCCGAGCTCTGTGGGAACTACAAGTTCCTCCCAGGAGTTCTCTCCTTCCTCTGCGCGCTCTCTCACCTGGAGAGAATTCCTCACAGGCCAACAACCTATTCTTCCAACCTCAATCACCTATATCACATGGAGAGAGTGATGTACCACTGGTCAACAAGCCCCACGCAGTCTATCACTACATGGCCACACAACCAACGGGGAAAATGGACACCGGCTTTCGAACAGGTTCAGCAATGGCAGGTCACTTCTTCTTTCTCAATCTGGAAACACTGGATAGACTCATGCTTTGACTCTCGGGGATGCCCGACAAACAATCCACGCAGGGTTCAACATAGGTTCATACTGTTCAGATAGAGGATATACTCATAAACAAACACAGGCTTCCCGAAGTCAACACTGGGCTTCCTCGGAATCACACATGTCTTCTTTCTGACTTCTGAAATGCACGAAGGTCTTCCTGCAGAGTTCAGACGGTTTTGTGCTTAGGACAGCTCAGGGTCGAATGGTGGAATAACCCCCCAACATGGCTCATATCAGCCTTTTATTACATGTACCAACGTTGACACTTGTCCCCCATGCGACTGCATGCGTTCCTTCACCATGCGTTCCTCCCACCATTTGGAAATCACATGTCCTTCCAAAAGGACATAGGTTAAAACATATAATGCACATATCTTTTGGAATAATATTAAAATATTATTCCCAAGGCTTAAGCCCCTAGGCTCAACACTTATCCCCTTTTTCCACCTTCCATCCCCTAATCCCTTGCCCTCTCTATGGATGCTCAGTCCCCCATCACTCATTCATCATGTCGGCCTGCACGTGGTGTTGTTTATATTTTATTAATGTGCTGCATACATATAAGTACAAAATCAGGCCCATGGCCTATAACCCTTAGGCTCTCTAGCCTAACAATCACATAAGCCCACCAGCTTATATATACTTGGCTCACCAACCTATCACACATATTTACAATTCATTTCACAAGTATGATTTACAACAGGGCTCGGCCTTGGGGACACTACATCAACGATAGAGGGATCAAGGCTAGGAATTTTTGTGTATGACTAGGCAAAAATATCCCAATATTCTTGGAAGAGGGCTTTATAGGTGGTGATTTCTTGAGGAGTGCAAGCGGCGCCAATGGTGATTTCCTCGACGACTCCATTTTTTATGGAAATATCGATTTTGATGGTCGGGGAAATGTTGGCCATGTTTCCTTCTTCAAAAGTATGAGGGGCAGGAATGGGGTTGTTGAACCAGTCAATATGCCCTGATGGGATAAGATCCTTGGTTTCGACCGCGTATATGGGGTCTTGGTTAGGAGGCGTGGAGGATTCCTATGGAAAGAATAGCGCTCTATGGTGTAGCACATCCCATGGGTAGTCGGGGGTGTTTAACTCTTCAAGTATGTCCTCGTCACAGTGGAATTGATGGGAATACAAGGGATCTAAAAGAGTGATATCGGTGACTATCGTCGTGTGGTTGTCTTTGGGTGAAGAAGAAGCAGGGGGAATGACGCAATGATATTGCGATGGTTCGCTCAACATAAACCAAATATCGAAGTACTAAGGAGTACCAGTGGTAGTTGGGTGTAAAATTTCCGTAGGGAAATGAATGGGGGAATTGGGGGGATTTGGGGGTGAATCCTCGAATAAGTCATCCAAGAACCATGGAGGCGTCGGGAGTGCCTTGGGTTCAGGAGAAATGATGTGAAGAATCTCTAGTGATGAGGTAAGGTCAACCATCAATTCTGTAGGGGGCATAGGGGTTTGAATGAGGGTCAATTGGCTTTGCCTGTATTCAATGATCATAGAACATTGGTATGTAAAATGATCTAAGGATTCACATAGAGAGAAAGGGCATCTCATACGTTCATTGACTGAAGTTGTGACATAATGGATGTTAGTGATTTTTGGTATGGATGATGTAGCTGGATTGGGTTCGTTCTGGAAGCTTTGGCGTACTACGACTAATGTCTACCAAAGGATGGTAGTGTCAGGCAATGGTGTGTATAGTGGCCATATTCTGAACATATAGCACAAGCAAATTTGGTTCACAGCCCTTTTCTACTTGAGTGAGGGGAGGCAACGACAGTACTTGCTACAATGGTGAGCGTTGATGGTTTTTGATTGAGTGTAATTAGGTTTCGTAACTTGGGTAGAGATGGGTAGTTGTTGGTTTGGTGTCCATCTTTCTCACATAGCGCGAAAGGAGGTTGGACGCATGGGGGAAGTGGAGCTATGGGCTCCTTCTTTCGCCTGGCCCCAGCTGTGGTAGGGAGGTTAGTTAGTGGGGGTGTAGAGGGTATGGTGGGAGTGAGTATGGGAATCATCATTGGGATTCCTTCCATTTTGGGGGGAAGGGATGGTTGAGGGACCATCTCTGGTGGATGTAAATACCAAACTAGAATTGCTAACACCATATTAGGGAGAGTAAGTTTTGTGGCTACATGGAAAGCTTATATGCTAGGTGGAGGGTAGAAGAAGGGGATTTGAGTAATGGCTTGGGGAACTGTCTCCCAAACTAGGATATGGCCTTGGGGAGAGGTGAAATCGTGAACTGGTGGAGTTGACAAGTTCACAGGAAGCTCTTGAGGGGGGAGCTCTGTGATTAGTGGGACATCAGATATGATAGAAGCCTCCCTAGGAGGAAGGGTATCCTCTATGTCAGTTCCATTGGATGATACGATGCATACTTGAATGGAAGGATGAAGGAGCGGTGGTGCACCATGGTAAGTTCCTAACAATGATGGGTCTTTGAAAATTCCAAGACCCATTTCCATGAATGGGTATGTGTCATGAATCGTGTGTATGAGAGGGAGAATGTTATCGATGTTGGTAGAAGGGTTAGGCTCGTAATGTGAAACTTGGTCAATGGTAATGATCTTCTCGCTATGGAGGAACATCATCGTTTGAAAGACGAAAGAGGCAACTGCCTTCATAGCGTACATGTAGCTATGACCAAACAAGATATTGTAATCGAGTGGGGCGTCGATAACTTCAATGTCGATAAGAATAGTCTTGCCCCCGAGTTCTATGGGGACATTTTGGAAGAGCCCTTCAGGAGACGATGGTCATTCTTCATAAGATCTTAACGTAATGGTAGATGGTATGAGTTCGGGGGAACCAAGTTTCTGCCATACAGACTTGGACATAATGCATGTGGATGCACCTTCATCGATGATGCACCGATGAACTATAATGTTTTGAAGTTTTACTGGGATTTGAAAAGAGATTAGAGCGGGAAGGTGAGGTTCTCTGCTGTTGAGATCAAATGTGATGAGTTGGGTATCTGCGTGGTCGACTGCCCCCAAGGAGGAAGTAATGATTTCCCCTTAGTGGGATGAGTTTGAAGGACCTCTAAGAGTGACATGGTAGCCGAGGATTGTGCTAAGTCATCGACCAAACTATAATTATGAGCGGCTCTAGCCTAGGGGTTGTGGACATTCCTGTGCAATGGGATGCAAGGGATGCAAAGAGGTGTTTCAGTGTTAGGGCAAGGAACTACCAATTGGGGTCGCGTTAGTGATGGGTTTGTTTCTAAGGGAATGGGAGGAGACTTAGCGAGTGCACAGTATTGACGACTACGTGTTTGCAAAAGGATTTCTTCCTCATTGGTGAGGAGGATGGTACGATCTGCGGGATTGTTGGCATTGAGGTATTGTCCCAACTGTGGTGGGGTAGGCTGCGTGTCCTGTTGGGTGTTTATCACACGCTGGTGTGGAATGGGATTCTGTAGTATGGTTGGGGGGGGTTGTTGCACGTATTGTTTTGAGGTCTGCTGAGGGGCAGGCAGTGCTGGAGGATGTGGTAGACTGCCTGAGTCTTTCAGCCGTTTAAAATCAGTGATTTGGGGGCAATGATGAGTATAATGATCGAACTCACCGCAAAGGGCACAAGGGAAGGTGGTTCTAATAGTATTGTTATTTATCCCTTGACGCCTGTTATTATTGCCCCCCTGGGAGTTCTGATTACCTTGGTTCTAGTTTCCCCCTGTAGGTTGGTTATGATGGGGTTGATTCCCGCCTTGACATGGGTTGTTATTGTTCCTATTTCTTCCTTTCTTTTTGGAATTATTCGACAGGTGGGTCGGATTTGCCGTATTCAGCTGTTCGAAATTTTGATATTGCTGAACGGGAGAGGGTTGAACAAAATTCACCCCAGCATGACGGTGTGGGGGTGTCATGGGCTGTGGAGGACCATGGAATGGAAAGTACATATTTTGTGGAAGTTGTGATCCATAAGGTACGTAGGAAGGCATGGCACTTTCTCTAGTACTTAGAGCGAAAGCTGAGGTAGAGGGCATACAAGAACTTGTTTGGATAGGTGGGTGTATTGGGGGTGTCGACGGTGGCCCAATGATGGGTGGAGGAAGAGCAAGAGGGTATGGTTGTTGATAAGGGGGTAGGGGGTAATAAGAGGTTTCCCCATATGCCGATGGATATTGAGGTGTGCCATACATTGGTGGTTCTTGGGGTTGAGAACTGTGGTGTGTGGTATTACCAATCAATCCGTTTGCTGAGTGAGACATCCCGGGTTTGTCTTGACCAAATGGAATGGGTTTTGGGATATCAGGAAGTATTGTGTATAAGTACCCTGATTGTGAATATATGAGGTCGTATTGTTGAGCCTTACTGATGGCTTCTTCTTATGATTGAGGGAAGGTGCAAGCTACATCTTTACCAAGGAGAGAGACAAGTGATCTGAGAAACCAGTCAAGACACTATTGTTTGGTGGTTTCACCTTTGCACAAACTACGTCATCTATGACACTCGTGAATTTGATCAGCTATATGTGTGGCTAAGGTTTGTTTGAAGTTAGAGAGTAGTTCAAGACCCTTGTCGTGGCAGATTGGTAATTGGAAGAAGGTCAAAAATGCTTTGGCCAAGGACTCGAAAGTCACATGGGACCTCAATTTTTCGTCTACATACCATTTGGTTGATGGGCCAGTGAGTGTGCATTGAAATAATCATAGTCTGATGGAATCATCCATAATGTTGTTGGAAGAGCACCATAGGTGGAAAGTTATGACATGGTTGGCAAGGTCATCTCCTGCCTTTCCTTCAAACTTGGGGATGTATGAAGGTAGTTTGGTAGACATTGCAGGCCATGTGGGGTCATGCAATATAGGATCATTTGTGAGTTTGCTTAGATCTGGTATGTTAAGAGAGGCCAAATATGGCATCTGTAGTGGGGCGGAGGATTAGTTCCAGCCATGGTGTAAGTGTTCTATGATCCTGACTCTTGAGGGCGGCTAGATGGGTTGGTACTTCCTCTTTGAGAGGAAGTTCACCCCCTGCTTCCGTGTAGAGGAGAGCGACTGTATGGAGGAACTTGGGGAGTGGACCCAAGTAATGTGGAACCAAGCAAAGTTGATCCTAAGATAGTGGCACTCACTGGAGTGGACCCAATTAAGTGGAACCAAGCAAAGATGATCCTAAGACAGTGGCACTCACTGGAGTGTGTGAAGGTGGTGCTGATGAGTTGGCAAGACTAGGAACTCCTCCTAAAATTAGAGGGAGGTTTAGCAAGCATTTGGAATGACGGGGGTTTTGTGGGTCCCCTATGATGTCAAACTAGCTGAGTGGATGTGTGCAAATTGTGATGAGAGAAAATAAACAAGAGCCTTTGTTGCAAATTTTGAACTTTACACGATATATATCTAAATAAAAAATGTAATCAGAAGTGCATCATACATAAAGTGTTTTTGAAAAAGAAGAATATATGTGGATAAGTGGGTTTTGTCTGCGTGGGGAATCAAAAGAAAATGAATGCTCATGTCCTAAAAGACATAATGTCCTTCCTCTCAAATAACACTGGACCCTCCAATAGTACTCAACAGTGGGGTCTGAAGTCACCGGAAGAGAAACTAGTGAACGATGAAATAATCAGTTATAATGAGGGGTAAAGGGGGCATATCCTCAAAGAGATGGCGATATTTTCCAATAGCCACACAAAATTCAATCAAGGTGCAATTGCAGCCCATAATTTCCACCTGGGTAGATGTCCTAAAATTTGGTCACTAGGTACCTCGATCAAAGTGTGACATTTAGATTTTTGACCTATGAAATGGGTAACGGGTTGGATCTCGTCCAAGAGGTGGGTGTCTCAATGGGGGATGTACAGAACAACCGGACCTTGACCTTCAACCCTTCACGGGTATCTTCCTGCCTTATGGTGTTAGGAACACTTGACTTGAAGGATTTTCAGTTTCCTATTTGACAAATTCTATTGTTTTGACAATGTGTGTAGTGTCCCCAAGGCCGAGCCCCGTTACAGATCATGTTATATGCAAAAGAATTGTAATTATGTTCTATAGGATGGTGAGCCAAGTTTTGAATAAGCAGTAGGCTTATGAGTTTTGTTAGGCCAGGGGAGCCTAAGTGTTGAAGGACAGGAGCCTGTGATATACTTGTATGTATGCAGGTCAATTAATAAAATGTAAATACCGCCAGTGCAGACCGACCACGATGAAAGAGTGATGGGGGACTGAGCGTCCACATATTGGGCAAGGGATCAGGAGCTGAAAGGTGGGAAAGGGGCTGAGTAATGAGCCTAGGGGCTAAGCCTAGGGGGCTTAGGCCTGGAATAATATTTTAATATTATTTCCAAAAGAGCCATGTGCATATTATTATTTTATCCTAAG
>ML828797.1:14969-39359 GCA_009831015.1 Picea engelmannii
ACAATAGTCATGAACTTATCTACCTCTTCGGAAATGATAAAAGAACCAAAGTCCCATGAGCTACAAAATGATTTTACTTGCCAAAATGAGAAGGAAGATGAAAAATTATGGACTACATCTGGTGGAGAGCGATCACTAATACCTTAGATTGAGGAGTTCTCAACATCCATCTCAGCAAATCCTTTATATACTTTACAAATCAATCATCCAGAAGAAGAGGATCTGCATGGCATGATGAAGGAGAGCATAGATATTACTGTTGATGAACATCAAGATTTCATTGAAATTTGGTTTCAAAAGGTCACCAGGCCATAATACTATTCTCTTCTTCAACACCTTCTGATGCCGAAACAAGTAGGTTGGTTGGTTCTTCATATCCAGGTAATCACTGCGGTAAATTTTTCATATGTGGATATGGATGTGTTTCTTATCTTGCTTCGCACATGGTTACATTGGAAAAATTCTTAACTTTAATAAAGATTTTAATTTCCTTTTAGGTAGAGTAAGATAATAAATAAAAGTTGCATGTTGTTAGTTTAGCTTAAAGTCTAATGCAGCCTCATTTTACATTTTCGTTCTAATAAAAGAACTAAGAAGAAGATAGCATTGATAGTTTAATACTAGAAACCAAAATAATTCTGGATCTTTATTTCCCTTATTACATGCATATTTCAGACCATTAATAATAATAGTAGCCTGAAGACCAAAATTTAATGCATTATGGGGATTTACTTAAATTTTCAAGGTTTACGTAGTGATACCTATAGGTAACTTGTACATCCTAGTTTCATATCAGAGCTCGTTATTCAAGCATTCTTATCAAATAGTAGCAGGAGAGTGGATGCCACTCCTACTTGTGAGGGAACACTACTATAATTATATATGAAGAAGATGAATTCGGGGACTAGAGACACTTTTAAGTCATTCTCTTACAGCCTCATCCACTACACATTAAGTAAGTTTGACAATGGTATGTCTTTGGACTAATATAAATGCACAAGTCTATTTTTCATGCGAACAATCTTTTATGGGCAATTGAGTTTCATCCAACCCATATACCATCCCATTCCGTAAAAAAAAAATCAGAATTGCCTCCCCATCTCATTGCGAAAGCAATACATAAATACAAATCTTAAGGGTGGTGGCAAAGGTTATAAAATGGGTGTAAGAGGCTAACCCATTGGGATATTGAACATGTCTGCTGGCAGTGGGTACCGGCCTGTGGTATGACTAGGCAAACCCATCGGGGTACCGAACAAGCTCGCTGGCAATGGGGCATTCTGCCCGGAGAGGATATTTCTTAGACATCAAAGTTACCCCATCGAGGCATTGAACAATCTTGTTGGCAATGGGTTATGAATTTGATGTCTTTTACTATGCCTAATCTATATTTGTTCATATGAATGGTAGACTTGTGTAAATCCTTAAGAAGAAGCATGCATGGTTGAACAAAAGGGATAAATAAATCTCATCTAATTGCCATTTGAGAATGTCTGTAAGTTGCACTCAAGACCTTGTCATCTAATTCATACTATACCTAGGATGTCACTATCTTAGAAGTGGGACCCATAAGTTTAGGAGTCTAATGAACTCAAACGCAACCTTTATCCATATTACTTGAATGACAATAAGCCTTTGAGAAAGTAAGCAGGGATGATTGGTTTCCTATGGGTTTTACAGATCATCTATACCCTCATGTTTTCTATCCAAGGACATGAGGAAAATCCCCTATCACAACTTATATGGTCTTCATGAGCATAAATTGTTACTAACTGATGAAATTGTATGTATTAAGAAATTTGAATTAGTGTAGTGTCGTTTTGGTCATTCCCATAAAATAACATTAAGACTTATTTTTCTAAGTTCTAGTTTTTATTAGAATAATAATGTTGGCTTAATTTTCCTGAAGATTGCTTACAGACTATTGTTGACAATACAGAGTTTTCAAATGAATGAAAGGTCAGTTCCAATTAATTCATGGCACGTGGACGTTCCATATCTTCAGTATGGGGGGAATGATGGGCTCATAAAATACCTCCTTTCTTTCACTTCATTTCACTATTTTAACATCATATTTGACCATAATCTATTCCCTTCACCCTTTAAAGCATACCATTTATTTAAAATATATTGATTAGACGCATTAAAAATAAATGATGCGAGTTTATACTTTTTAATGTATTTAACATGGTCTTAACTAATTTGTAGATGATAAACTTAATGTTATGAACATCTTGTTTTATATAGCTATACAATCCATCGAACAACTAAAGAAGTGGATATCACAAGGAATGCATTCACTATATACATTATTAAAATGTTTGCATCATTGAAATATCAATTGAATAATCTTTGTTCTGTCACGCCCTTTTCCAAAAAGTGAAATTCGAGCTCAATTAGTGGGAGAATGAAGTTGAATCAGAAAAATCTGGCACATGGGTTTGTGCCTAGTATGCCTAATTAGGTCCCACCTCGGCCATTTCCTAAAATTATGGACGGATTGAGAGCAGTTTGTGGCCCTTCATCCGGTAGTCAAATTTATATAAGACAGATCCGTACCTTCATCTGGCCCTCAATACGGAACTCAGAGCGCAACAGGGTTGGTCGGTGGCATATCTATGGGCGTTTTCGGGCAAAACCAGAACATGGGTTTTTTACCCATTATCGTACTCCTACTATGGCTCCCATTGTATTTCAATTTAGACAGTTGGAACTAGCTCCTATATTTGAGCTACAGTTTTAAGAACTCATAGTCTATTAATAGCATAATTAAGCAATTTTATGGTTTGAGAGAGAGTTGACCCTTTCAGTGGTCGACCTCTCAGTTGTATCAAAACTCTATAAATACCGGAGGCCTCTCAAAAGGAGGACAACCATGATAATATAGCTACTATACTAAATTTGTCCCTATAACTCAATTGTGATATTAATACAGTTTGATGCACTGAGATCTTGATTGTTTCTTAAGTTGGAGTAGTACCACGAGTACCTGGTGGGCCCACCAGTAGTTTGTTCATTTTGTTAACTTGTTGTATATTCATATTCTTATATCTAATTCTCTTGTGCATGTTGTTTATTTAAGTTGCAGGTTTTTGATCTAATTTTCAAGTTATTTGTAATTTTCCATATCTAATCATCTGAATGTGCACACTCATGTGTATAATTCTCTTGTGCATACTATTTACTTAGGCTGTGTTTCATGAATATAAATATGCTCCTGATCATCTAACTGTTTATATACATACATATGTTTCCTTTCTCATCTACATAAGTTGTGTTTTACTTTGCAGATTGGTCATCTAGACAATGTAGATAACAATCATCTATGATTCTTTTAGTTATGGTTTAAATTAATCCCCGCAAGGCTGCATAGAGTATTATCTCTGTGTTAAAACACTTCTAGTCTCAGTGTGATGGAATAGTTGCTAATTTCGAATTTATTTTGAATAATGTTTATAGGTTATGTCAATTATAAGAACATGTATTTTATAAATTGAAACTTCTTTAATGGTGAGGTTTTCCTTAGATTGTTTTATATCTACTTTACACATCTCTATAGAAGTCAATATTGCATGCATTCCATTTGAATTATAAGTAGTGCTAAGATGCCATCGTGACATTGTTTTTCATCGTAGATAGTAGATAATCTCTCAACCATTAGATAAATGGTAGTTACTCTAATCTAAATTGAGTAAATGAATCACAGAGTTAGATTTCCAAGTAAAAAGAGTAATTAGAATAGTGATCTTTCATGCCTAGTCTCATCTCTTACATAATAAATTCTTGCACTAATTTGCTATTCCAGTATCAGTTTTCGATTCTTCCCTAGTTTGCATCTTAAATTTGCCAATAGCTTTAAATCACCAACAGATAGATTAATGACCTAACTTGCAATATATGGTCACTCCATGTCATTTTTCTTCTCTAGGTGACGAGTTATTCTAGTTAATTTAAATTTCTTCATTATTTGAGTTTATTGGCATTGGATTAGATTAGATTGCTAGATTGGAGCTCTAGAGTTGCACATACAGTGCTAGCACCTCAAGCTTACGAGCCCCACGTTGACAATTTAATGACGAAATACATAGCATATATTTCACTCGACAACAAGTTGTTGGGGCATATTATATGTAAAGAAAGAATTTATATTGACCCAGAAAGGGTGAATGCTATCAATGAACTTAATCCTCCATCTTCTATGAAAGGAGTCCAATCATTTATTGGCGAGATAAATTTTGCGTGGATATTTGTTCCTAATTATGCGAGCCTATTAAAATCGATTAATGTGTTGTTAAAGAAAGATCAAAGGTTCAAGTGGACTTTGGATACACAGGAGGCCTTTAATAACATTAAAATGGAAATTACTACAACATCAATGCTCATCAGTCCCAATTTTCAAAGAGACTTTATTATGTATTTATTTGCCATAGAAATCATTGTAGCATCGATCCTTACTCAAAGAAATGTTAAGGGTGAAGAGTTACCAATCAACTTTATGAGTAAGACCCTCTATGACTATGAATTAAGATACTCGGAATTGGAGAAGCAAGCCTCGTCTCTCATAAAAGTAGTAGCACATTTTTGAACCTACATTTTAAATTTTCATGTCATAACATATGTTCCATCCTCTCTAGTAAGGAGGCTTTTGAACCAGCAATTAAGAGAAGGGAAATGGGAAAAATGGATGGAAAAAATTTCAAGAATATGACATTGAAATCAAGCCTCTGAAAGCAATCAAAGGGCAAGGATTGTGCAAGCTCATTGCGGATAATGATGCCGTGAATGGAGTGATTTAAGATTTTAATTGGAAAGCCTATATCTTATTTGGAGTGGTACAAAGACATTAAATTTTATTTAAAATCTGGACAATTCCCCATTAGCCTGACTCCATAGGAAAGAAGGACTTTAAATATGATGTCAAATCAATATGTCTTGATTGATGGAATATTTTTCAGAAGGAACTATGATGGCATGTTTTTGAGATGTGTTGATTAAAAGAGAGCTCAAGAACTGATACACGAATTTCCTGAAGGCATATGTGGAGGACATTTTGTACCTATTTCCACAACACATAAAATAATAAGAGTTGGATATTATTGTCCATCAATTTTCAAGGATTAATATGAGATGGTAAGAAAATGCATCCCTTGTCAACAATTTTCATGAAAGATGAAGAGGTATGCAGTGCCTTTGCAACCGATATCAGTAGAACAACCATTCACACAATGGGGACTGGACGTCATTAAGCCGATAAATCCAAAATCAAGTAAAGGGCATATATATATTCTTACTGATACAAACTATTTCACAAAATGACAGGAAGAAATAACATTGAAAAAGGTTGACTCTGAAGAATTGATTAAATTTCTCAAGGATAATATCTTGTCAAGATTTGGTGTTCCAGAGAAACTCATTATAGACAATGAATCAATTTTCATTGGATCAAAGTAATTTTGCGGATAATATGGCATTGGGATGAGACAATCATCAATTATTATCCACAAGGGAATGGCCTTGTTGAATCTACAAATAAGACGTTGATTCAAATCCTAAAGAAAACTATCGATCGAAATCACAAAAATTGGCACTTGAAGTTGACAGATGCTTTGTGGGCAAGCATAATGACTATGAAAGATAGCATTGGGATGTCTCCTTACATGTTGGTTTACGGAAAGGAAGCAAAAAATCCAATCAACCTTGAATTGAATGCCTTGACTTATGCAATCAACATGGAAGACACTGAAGATATTCCCCCTTTGCAGAAGAGATTGAATCAATTATTGAAATTAGAAGAAGAAAGAAGTGAGGCTTTGCATAAAATATCACAGAGGCAACAAAATGATAATAAATACTTTGATCAGAGTGAAACAATCAAGAATTTTCAAAAGGGTGAATTGGTATTACTTTGGAACAAAGCAAAATAAAAGTCATCAATGCATACGAAATTTGAGGCACTTTGGATTGGGCCTTACCTCATTGAGAAAATTATTCTAGGTTTTAATTCATACATGCTTAAAGATATGAAGGGAAATATGTTGATGTTGTCTGTCAACGGGCAACGTCGGAAAAATTTCTTCATCTAAGATATTCTCTTTTCTTTGTACATAACTTTTTCATTTTATTTTGTACATCCTCATTGTCTCGACCCCTTTTCCCAAAAGATAAAATATCTGGTCATGAGATTCTAGATTCTTGACAACTCGCATGGGGTCATCATCCCACAGTTGGAGCAAGTTGTTGAAACCTTTTTTTGCTTCCCCTTTATTTCTATTTTTCCCGTTTCTTTTCTTACCTCTTATATTCCCCTTCTATATTTTCTCCTTCTTTGTTGTAACAAGATTACCACACTTAGTCGTTTTCACTATGTTTGCGTACTTTTGGGCATGTGGAATTTCAGACTTGCAGACCCACCCTTCCATTATGATCGTTCACTTAGACTCTTCGTCATTACGTGTCCCTTCCTTCACATTTCTCGAAGTCACATTTAATGTTATCATTATGAACTTAACTACTAAATTCATTTTTGAAATGGTCGGTAATTAATTATGTTTATATCGAGGCTAGTTACATTTATTTTGAGTTAATGCCTCCATCAAAAGAAAATCTAACCTAAAATTGTTTTACCGTGCAAAAGTAATAATACAAGAAAAGTTGGTCGGCTCCGCGAAATTAGTCATGAGAAAACAACAGTTATGTGGGGATATCTTGAACTTCTTCGCCAAATAAGATCATAACTATCATTGGTCTCGAACTTGCTGGTATTATTCAAGTCTACTTGGTAAAGAAAACAACAAGCTGTGGACTTCAGGGATAGTTCTCGCATGTTGCGTTCCATAAGTTTTTGAATACAAGGACATTCTTTCCTAGTGCATCAACAAGTTTATCCAGAATAGAAGGGTCACCACGTTTCAGAGCAGTTCTCCTATTTTTTTGGCGCCTTCGATATTTAGGGAGATGTTGAAATTACCAGAGTCGAACATGGTTTACAAAGGGGAGGAAGCTAGAAAATTTCTAAAAAGCAAGAATAATGGAATTAAACTTCTTCAAGAATATTTGCATGACCCTGCATCAATGCTAGAAGATATATCTAGAATTTAAGTAAGTTCTTTGAAAAATCCTTATAAAGAAATTACATGCTTATTTACTCGAATTGTTGGTGAAGATTTTACGGAAACCATTCCTTGATTGGCACTATATATATTGCATTTCACAGTTCACGAAAACACAATCTTCGACTGGGCGAATATTATTTCAAATGAGATTATTGCACAGTTTACAAATTTAAAAACTGAGAAGTTTTATTTGTGATCTTATTTGTTATTTTCTATCACATACTGCCATACTTTTGAGGGTTTAAATGTTCCCAGAAGGGTTAGGGTAAAGGTGGACCTCGTGATTATGTGATATCAAGCTTTATGGAGGTAGAGGGTTGACCATCACTTCTATGAAGTATACAATAATTTTCTATATAAGTTGAAAAAAATAGTATTTGGTGAAGACACTTCCCGACTCTCGTTGGAAGCGTCGACTTTTTTTAAAGGGAAAGGAATTCTGGAAAAAATGGAGGATTAGGATTACAATATCATCAAGGTTTTATGTTCTAACAAAAAACCCGTCTTTCTGTCATATTATATATCTGATAAGTTGTTCAATATTGAAATAGCCAGACAATATAAATTATGGTTTCACACATTTTCTAAGAAAAGGAAAAAGCAATTCATACCTCTTCTGTGGAAAGTCGATGAAATTCTTCTCAGAGGAATTTCCAAGATTGACAAGTATGCTACCTTTTTCGATCATTCCAACTTGAGATATGTTGAGGAAATCAAGGGTTTTGACTTGAGTCATCTCTTCTAAAATCATTTGATTTCATTTGGACTTAGTCCTGCACTTAAAAATTCAGTTGTAAGCAGAGAAGAGGAGAATGATAGACATAACCCTAATAATCAAGAAGCTAAAAGAGACTCTGGCGATTTAGAAAATTTCATAGGTACCACGAAGCATCATAAGGAAAAAGGTAAGTCTTCAAATGAGAAGAACACTCAGTCACCAACCATTTCTTGAAGGAGTGTTTTACCAAAGACAAATATTTAGCCCAGGACACCACAGTCAAGAAAAATATAGAGTGATAATTCAAGGGATGATGAAGAAAGAAACCATCCTCAGGGGAACTTGGAGAACCCCCACAAACTAAAAATTAAAAGAAAAAGGAACAATTCACACTAAGAGGGAGAAGAAACACACGCACCATAAAATGATTTATTATTGGATAACATGGACTTATATGTGGATATTGAAAATATCACCTTCCTAGATGTAGAAGTACCTACCAGAGGAAATGCACAAAATACTTCTGCACTCATAGTCCAAGAGGAGACATTTTCCGATGAAGAAACTTTTGTTGTGCAAAATGCCTCTTTTGACAAAGAGTCTAAAAAAATGGTTTTGGAAAGAATTGTGAAGAGTAAATGTGGGAAATTACGGTCCACCATTGATACACGAAATACTTCTCCTTCTATATTGTCTTTCATTCATAAATTTACAGGAGAGGCATTGAACGTTTCGATTGCCAATATGGAGGAAGAAAATGCTTGGTTGAAAGAAAAAATTAAAGAATTGGAAACAACTCTCATGCCTACACCTATTCTGGCTTCCCCTGTTGCCATGATTCGTCTTGAGAAAAGTTTTCAAGAAACCCCAGAATCAAGTGCTAGAGTCAAGGGATCTCAAATCTGATTATTTCTACTCGACATTTTGTCGAAGAGAATATTAAGAAAATAATGTCATTGATTTTAGAGTTGTGGGATATGGCAAAAAGTTTTGTCTCTCTCGATTTAAGAATCCATAATATCAGGAAATGCTTGAATTCAAATTTGAAAAATGATGAAGGGTTTTACACAAATGGAGTTGTGATGTTTGCAATGAAGGTTTCGGCAATAACAAAGCAGTTGAGAAAGAAAGAAAATCTACCTTCTCTGAGCCGCATCAAACAGTTAAAATCTTGATGGATTGAAAGAATTAATGTATTAAAGGGACTATCAATTCAATTGACTGAGTTATCAAGAAGGAAAACGGAAGCATACTAAAAAATTATTGATTTAGATATTGCATGAACCACTGTTGAAGTCTCAAACCCTGAGTATCTTTCAAATTCAATGCTCATGACTTGCAAACATTTCGAAGGACAAGTTGAAGAACTAAAAAGGGCATCATCTGAAAAGTTCCATAGTATGATTGAATTCACACATGATGATATTGACAGCTGGCTTGTTGAGTACACAAATAAAAATGAGGATATTGAAAATACATTGGAAAATTTATCTATTGATTTTAGAGAAATTGAAAAAGAGTTGTTTGGCATTAAAGTAAAACAAGTAGTAACTATTGCCCCATTAAGGGATTATATTCAAGAATGGTTAAACAACTCAATTGCCAAGATCTCTGAAATTCCAGCAGAAGCAGTTATGACCGGTAATCAAACCACGACAAGAAAGGGTACAAAATAAACAACAACAAGCAAATGAAGCAAGATATACCATCACAGTAAGTCCATACCGATCACATATTGCTTCCTTTATCAATTTTCATCCAGTTATTCTTCTTCTTTAACTAGAAAAATTTAACCGAATCTTGATAAACTTTTTTCTTCTTCTTACCGGATCTTGTTGTTCGACACCCGCCCATGTTCTTCTTTCTATTTACTACTTTCTTGTATATCTTTTCTTTATGGTCCGTGGGAGCCCCAATCTCAGTCCTTTAGATGAATGCCTTTAATTTCAATGCATTGTAACAAACATTATTATTTTTGAGAAGAGAACTAATTTGAGATCAATTTTGACTATATTTTATAACTCCGAGTCTTGAGTATAAAATATTTGAAATTGATCTATCATAATCTTTTTTTGAGCTATATAAGCAATACTCTATAAAATTTCTCTGATGTGAATGGGGCATCTTGTTTTATTTTGAATGTGATCAAAACCTTTATTTTCATTATGATGGATGTGAGGGAATTTTATTTATTTTTTGTAATGTGTGATGTGTGAGATTCCTGGTCCACTTCTTAGGAATTATCTTTTACAAATACTCTTTACTTTTCAGTATTTTGATTTTTCTTGAGCATTAAAGATTGGACTATCTTATGGTCCTATATTATTCTTGATCTGAAATTACAAAGAATATCATAAGCTAAATAGGAGTACCACCTCTTTAAAAACACACAAAGATTTATATCCTTGTGAGGTTGTCGTTTCGGTCCTGACGGATTCAAGCGTCAACAATATTGCACCTTAAGAACAAGAAAATCCCAAGAAAAATCCCTTAGACTTCTCTTACACACCTTTAGATCCCAAAAAGACACCCCAGCTCCTTTAGCACACCTCAGATCACTTATGTGCACCTTGGACTTGATCTCTTGCTTGGTTGCATTACAAATGCGCACATCTATCCTGTATTTATAATATTTATGTCCTCACTTTCAGGGTCGACCTGTAAAAACTAGCTAAGCTGACCTAAATTTTTCGGCTAGGTTGTGAGATGGAAAAATTCATATCTCCTCATTCCTAGGGAGTTAGAGGGAATGTCATATACCATTGGAAAGGTATCAGAATAAGTTTTCCAACCATATAACATATGCTCCCTTTTGAGCCAATTTTAAAGGGTGAAAAATCCTTCAAATATAGGGTATCTAAATTGAGCATCAATAATCCAAAAACAATGTTTCCAACAGTCTCCATCTTGCAATCTTTATCTTGGACATTTGTAGTCTCCCTCTATCTTTGAAATCAATGACAACAATATTTCCAATACAATCACCATATTTTTTTTACATAGTGGTTGCAATGAGCGATAGTTTATATGACCAAATCACTCATATCAATGTTTTCTCAAGTCATCACTATGATCAATAAAATTTGTTGGGATGGTGATGACCCAAAGCTGTCAAATTTGTACAACCTCGTAATATCATCAATAATTTTAGCTACCAGGAAATGCTTAGGATCTTTTAAATCTTTGATTATAACTTGGTGAGGTGAAAACCTATAATGTTTTTCCTTAACATGAATGAGTGATTTGATATATTTATAGAAGGTTGAAAGAGAGACTTGGAACACATAATACATCACTAAAATGACCATCATCTAACTAAACTATTATAGACCCTACAACATTAAGAGATCTACCATCACCAACAAATATTTTTTTAGTGTTACTTTCATTAAGAGCAGATAAAATGGATTTATCCTTAGCCATACGATAATATGCTCCATAATCAATAAGCCACTCATAAGAAGGAAAAGTAGATGTTGGATTGAAGGAAAAATCAAAAGCAAAAAGTGCATGTCCATGAGAAGAAGAAGTAATATTGATGCCATGCTTCTTCATTGTTGCTTCCAAGGCCCCCATTTTTTTAAAACATTTAGACTCTAAACGACCATCTCACCCACAAAAATTAATATATTTGTTAGTCTTCTTACCATTTTATTTTGGTCCTTTGTCACCATTGGGAGTAGAAACTATCTGAGAGCGTGTTACGAGGAAATCACTCTATACCATGGGATAAACCACAACAAACAAAAATGACTATAGAAATCAACTCTAATATCAAGTATGCTATATAAACAAAGATGCTAACAAGACATGATAAAGATCCCACCTCGTTCGGGCATTCGTAGAAGACCATCGTTGAGCACTCGAATCAAAATTATATATTTGCAACTTGTCCTCAACAACCAAGATACGCAAGCATGTGGTGATAATATATAAATTTAGCACATATAATAGCACAATCCATCAATATTCATAACAAATATGCCCATGAAATAACAATTCAAATATCTACAAGACATTGATTGGATGAGAAAAGAGTATTTCTATTAAAATATGATCGACAAAAGTGTATGAATGAAAAAATTATGTGTCGGCACGTCTTGGAACTGAGAAACTAAGTTCCTTCCAGTTGGACCACCACCACTTCAACCCTCCACCAAAGGCAAGCTCATATAAGAGAGACAATGAGGTTCTCCATCAAAGAGGGAAGAGACTGGGGGATGAACAATTTCAGACTTAAAAGGACAAAGGGATGCAGACTTGATATGAAGTGAATAATTTCTCCAGAGTAATTTTTCTCTCAAAGTTGAATTCTTCTCCTTTCTCCACAACTTGGATATGGCTCATTTATAGCCTTCAAATGGAACAGAAGGGCCGAGTGGGAACGTTTCCAGTATATGGAAGGTCAAGGATCATGGATCTCGTGACGTGACATGGAAATCCGACATCATTTTTAATTTTGGGCACAAAACCTGATGTACGCGAGCTGTAATGGTGCAACCTGCATATATGCATGTTGTATAGTTGTTAGGGCACGTATATGTGGAAAAATATGATATTTTAGCT
Organism: Picea engelmannii; assembly: GCA_009831015.1. Classification (NCBI taxonomy): domain Eukaryota; kingdom Viridiplantae; phylum Streptophyta; class Pinopsida; order Pinales; family Pinaceae; genus Picea; species Picea engelmannii. Next base: position 27,366 of record ML828797.1, read on the forward strand.
CTGGGAAGTGCAAAAGGGACTTCAAGTCTGCATAGGGAAATGGAAAAGGCCTTTTGAGCAAGTTGCATCGGGTGAGACAAATCTTACTATAACAGATGCCCCCTAATGTGTGAGGTCAGAGGAGTATCTGGGATGGACAAAATACATTATAATTCTCATAAGTGGAGTAATGGAGACCCAGCTGGATGAACTAGTTGCCCATGAGAATATTACAATCCATAATGACTTTGTGCACATGGCTGCAATTTGAATTACACTGCAGATCCATGTGGAAATATACCAAACAATTGTTCATGGCCATGAATAGGCAATACAAAGGTAGATATATGCCATATGATGTCATAGTCATGAACAAGGCCCAGTGAAAACTAGTCTCAATATCAATTTGAAGATATTTGTATACAATGGAGTACAATCTGATCTGCCATGATCACTGAAGACATATAGGTATTGGTTCAATGAATGATAGCAACAACTTGGGAAAGCTGCGACTATGAACAAATGTATTCAAGTCTTCTACACGATCCTCCAAAGGTGCAAGTCTAAATCATGTGAATAAAGGAGTTGAGGTCGAACATAATTATACTTCGTTTGATTACCGGTCATTAAGGTATATCGTTAACAAACACGAGACAACATACTGATAATGAAAGTAGGTATTAAGGCACCGAGTACATTCTTACAAGTGTATTCCCAATTGTCGATGGCGAGAGACATTGATGTATTCCCAACTGTTGATGGCGAGAGAACATGCCACTGATGACTGCAAGCCTCTAGGTACTCATAGGACTCCAGACCTCATTTCCATAATAGATGAGCTGAAGTCGATGGAAGGAGACAAGCTGAAAGGAGAGCATTAAGCATCCCTCATCGGTGAGCATGAGGTACAAAGCAGTAGCTTGATGATATGGAGGAATTTGGATGAAGAACATGTTTGCAAACCAACGACCATGTGCGTCTTTCACATGCACAAGATGCAAGCAGTGCACGAGAAAGACCCTATGAATAACAACCAATAATGAAAACTGTTGAAAAAGGTGAGGAAACCACCAATAAGGCTAATGGAATCCAAGAAACTGCACGAATCCCAATGTGTGAATAGATTTGTTGTTGTCGAACACAAGGGAAACCCCCCAGTCAACAACCAATGAGGAGATGTCAACTGTTGGGTTCAAGGTTACCTACCCATAATGAAAGTAGGACGAGGGTGCATGGTAGGACTACAACTTCATGTAACTCTGAGACATACTGAGGGTATGGCCGACATGCAAAGTCAAGAGTTCTAAGAAATGGATGGCACATGCTTATAGACATCCTTTGAACAAGAGCATGAGACACATGGAGGAATCTGGGAGCATAGACTTAATGATGAAACTTTGTGATGCATGAGGCACCAATCAAACTCTTCATAGGGACTGGAAGAGTAACTAGTCGTAGGATTAAACTCCAAGTAACGAGCTCAAATTTCTAAGGTCATGCTAAACCCAAACTTTGGATGACAAGTGGACTCAAAAGTTTGTGCTCTGTTCAAAAGCGACACGACTGCTTCCAACATGAGATAATATTATTTTCCCTCCCATATATATTTTTTTTTTATAGACAAATGAATGCTATGATATAGAGGAGGAAACAAGTGTCGCGAGTAAGCAACCAGTTCCAACAATGGAACATACTTATGCTCAATGCAAGGAGGTGCACGCAGGATATGGACACTCAGAGGAATGTTTCCTCGTAAGGTACAGGGTGTCAAACTTCAAAGGATATAAACAAGGCTCTTCTTGGCTGATGATGCAAATTGCCGAGAAAATAGGCTTATAATGCAAAATCGGGAACCGACAATAGGCTCAATACTGCAAGTAAGAGAATGAGATGCAATTACAACTTAACTCCAAAGAATGTCCTTTTTCGTAAATTTAGTCCCCTAGAACCAAAAAAGTATAAAACAATACCCAGAAGAACTCTTCTAGCCACTAATGACTAGAGTATTCCGTTTTCGAAATTAGTCTACTTGGTCCAAAAAATGGTTAAACTTACACCAAATAGACGACCTTTCAAATCCAATTAATGAGTGTGAAAGAGACAAGTTCACTCAAAAATATTTTCGCTTTTTAAAAGAGTCGGAAAAGAGCTTAACTAAGACTTGATGGAAGTCCCATAGGTATAGGCTAGAATGCTTATGAGTGAGAATATGAGGTTCAAACGCAAAGTCATATTGAAACTATGCGAGACTCCCAGTCCCACGGAAAAATGTTTGCATGGCCACCAGATGGCACAAAGGTTCTAACTAGGGCACCCATGTTTGGTAAGTCTCTACCATTCACTAATGACACTTCTAGTAGTAGTAAGGAGGTTATGTGTCGCTAATAAATACAGATTGCAGTCATAGGATAATACAAAAATGCAAGATGGAGTGAGGACCTATCCTATATGTTGATAGAAGAAATATACCTGCCAAAGTCACGAGCGGTGAAATGACGCTAGAAACCACAAGAATCCCTGGACAAAACCACCAAAACCAACTCCTTCCACTGCACTATTAGTCCACTAGGCCAAAATATTAGCAAAAACTATGTAAAGTGGGTAAATTTTTTCTACAAATAGTAAAAATAACCAATTTTACCATGCCATTTCACAATTTCACCCAAATAGTGCATTTTGGACCAAATTGCCCATGACCTTCAAGTGTCGATTGCGGGATCTATGAGCGACGGAATTGAAAACCGTTTGGACCAAGTAATTATTCTTTCCCTCCTCTTCATTTCTAGTGGATTATAATTTTAAATTAGGTCTCACTTTTTGAGTTTTTTAATGCGCAAATTAGGAATTAGTGTATATGCGGGTTGTAGATCATCGAGTCGTGTATACACAGCCCTATACCTGATTGTTATCAAAACAGACCATGTATATGCAGCCCTATACGTGAGTGTGTAAACTACAACTCGCGTACAAGTCCATAACTTGTTTTTTTTTTTAAAGGAATTTTACTCAAAAAATGGATTTTTCTTGCATGATGGTACTGGAATGGAGAGAAAGAGAGCATGATGAAGTTGATGCTGCAGTGGAAAGAGATCCAGGGGCCCAATTAACATTAAAAAGATGTGGGATTTATAAGTTTTGGGCTCTCAAAGGGATGAGGGCTCAAGTGAGGTTGCTCCAAATGTTGGTGAACTCTTGGGATCCAGATATAGAGGCCTTCAACCTCGATGGGAAACCATTGAGAATTGAAGTTGAGAATATCTACTTTCTTACAAGATTGTCACGTCAGAATGAGGTGGTGAACCTCAAAGCTCAGGGAGCTAGGAGTGGCATGAACTTAGACGACTACATTGCCACTCATTGTGTTGCAGGCATAGAAAGGGTAGGGAGCCAACTCCCCATAAGGGCGATCAACAAGCTAAGTTTAAAGATCATCATTCTCGTGCTTAAAGGGATCATGGGTTCAACTTTGTTGCACCAGGCATCAAGGCCATTGATGTTCTACTCCATGGAGTGCTTATGACCCACAGTGTATGATTAGTGTACCTCACTGTTGGCTACCATGAAGAGCCAGTTGAGAGATTGCAAACATGGTACGAAGAGGAACTTCAGGTTCACATCTATCTTGTGTAGTTTTTTCTTCGAGCGGTTCCAGGATTGAGCCCTAGAGTCGAGATCGTTCTGCATAGACCACTTGATCCAACGATGTCACGGTGGACCGAGGTGATGAGGCGGTTGGGAGGTGGTAGGGTATGGACCCACTACAACGATAAGTTCTTTTTCTGGTCATGCCGACAGGTGATATCCCTGGATGACTACCCTTATGTAGGGATTGATTTTAGAGGAGATCGAGACATGCCATTGCCACTGGGTTCCACCTACAAAGTCATAGGTATGAAACAATTTTCAAATATATTTCATTTTTTTTTGTGTTTTTAAAAAGAATAAAAAAAAACGCAAATGTTTTTGGATGGTGTTAAGTATTTTTAACAATAATGCTTTGTTGTGCAGAGGTAGGCCCGCGATGGTCGGATGGATTCCCATGACACCGGTGGAGGAACCGGGGGGACGAGCCAGTGGGAGGAGATATAAAGAGAGTGCTTCAAAATGTGCAAGGCAACCTGTCTCATTTGACGCAGAGGATTCCCATGGTACAAGTAGAGGATCTGCCAGAGGCGATGTAGCAGCAAGTGGTGGGTGTGCCCAGTGCGTGGGTACGACTCTTCCGGCATGTCGCAAACACCGTAGTATGCTAGCATGAAACACATCCGTCGCCACACGCATAGATGTCATGGTTATTGTATCGATCGACTGTATATGTATTTTGAAGGTTCAAGCCCCAATTTTGTACTATGACACCATATTTTTTGGAGAAATGAAATACAAAAACATTGGTCTTCGGATTTACTGATATTACAATGTGCATATTGGTGAATGTGTTTTCTTTTACTTTAGTTATGTGACAAATGCCAATCCAAAACATAATTAGCATATGCATCGAATACATAATTAGAACTTCTAGGTATGTGATTATAAGTAATAAAATCAAAATTTCATTCCAAAAGTTGTACCCGTAGGAATTGTCGGAGTAGAGTAGGTTCTCGCACATGGTAATTGTCATTCAATTGACATACTACTAATTGGGAGTCCAGGTAAACTTCTAAAGAATGAATACCATGTGAAATGGCATCGTGTAAAAGATCTATAACGACACTATATTCGGCCACATTATTCGTTGATGGCCCTAGACAAACACCACCTGAAGACACTAGTTGACCCTCGGGTGAGTAAACAACCCGAGCGGTGGAAGCCAAGTTTCGTGTATGACGACTAGCACCGTCTTCAAATCCTAAGTAAACTGAAGACTCTGTTGACATCTGTCAACCAAGGGAAAACTCGACAAGCAAGCTGATGACAAAAGGGAAAAGATATATACACTAAGATACATTAGTATACAAAGAGTTACGCCTAAGCTTGGGGCTCAAGCGTAATATATTTTCAAGTAGAGGCCATTTATGGGCTCAACCAACATATTCCCTTCATAATATTCTAATTTGTAGGCTCCTTTTTCTAAGACACCTCGCATGATATAAGGACCGTGCCACATGGGGTTGAACTTGCCTGGCCCCAGCGGTTCATTGTCTTGGTCATATAAGAGGACCAAGTCACCCTCAGTGTACTATCATACTGGACCTTGACACGTCATTTATTCATTTTGATAGTCGTAGAGGCATCTTGACACTGCTCATCTAGGCTCTTTAGGTGTACACTTTATTCTTCGAGATTGAAAGTCTCAGGTAGGAGATTAACTGCCAGTCTAAGAGAAGGGATTTGACATTCAATAGGAAGGATCGACTCCACACCGTGTACTAACTAAAAAGGGAAAAAACCAATGGAAGTCTCAACCGAGGTTCAATATGCCCAAAGCATAGAGTAAAGCATGAGATGCCAGTCATATTTGCTTTGGCTGACAGTTTTCTGCAAAATGGTCTTGAGAGACTTGTTCACGGCCTCTACTTGTCCATTTGCCTGAGGATAGTAAGGGGAAGAATGACCATGTTTAAACCCCAGTTTCAATGCTAGCTCTTTCATCATTTCATTCTTAAAGTGTCTGTCATGATCAGTGACAATCTCACTCGATATTCTAAACCGAGCTATAATTTGATTGAACACAAAAAATGCAATAGTCTTACCATCAGATTTAATTATAGGCATGGCCTTGGCCAACTTAGTAAAGTAGTCTACAACCACAATAATATGTTGATGCCCCCCGACTGAAGTTGGGTTTCAATCCACAAAATTCACCCCCCACTTGGTGAAGGGATCGACGATGATGACCGGGTGAAGAGGGGCTGGATGCGAGCGCATCTTCCAAGTGAACACTTGGCAAGGGTGACACTTCTTGACTGCTTCGATGCAATATTTAAAAATAGATGGCCAAAAATAACCAGCTCGCAATATCTTTTGGGTTGTCGGAATCCCAGATAGATGACCACCACAAGCCCCACTATGATAGTCATTAATAACAGACTTGGCCTCCTCATGAGTCAAGCAATGACACAAGATATTATCTACACCTCGACAATACAAAGTGTCGCTGACGATAAGGCATTTATTATCTGGATATTGTATACGTCATCGATCATCTCTCGAAAGATGCTGAGAGAACTTCAAGGTTTGAAGATAGATCAAAATGTCTCCATACCAGGGGTCCGAAGACGAGACAAGGAAAATGTGCTCATCCACAAATGAATCAACATGAATAACGTTCTCATCTAACCGAGGGAAGTTCAATATTAACTTGGCAAAAACCAACGATTTCTTAGATTTCACTGAAGCAAAATCGAGATCAAACTCTTGCAAGATGGAAATCCATTTATTATATTTTCCCCCTATGATACGCCTAGTAAGGACGTATTGAAATGGGTTGACATCGACAACTACGATAGTTTTGCAAAGAAATATATAGTGTCGTAATATTTGAACCGCGTGTACGACAACCAAAGCTAGCTTCTCAACATGAGAGTACTTGAGGTTAGAGCCGACTAAGTTTCAACTAATATAGTAAACGACGTACTCATGGAGCTCATCATCCTCCTGAACTAACACCATACCAATCATCCCTTCGAACGTGGCGATATAAGGCAAGTAATCTCTATTGTAGTCTAGGGGCTTCAGAAGAGGCGTCGATACCAAGGATTTCTTAAGAGCATCAAAGGATTCCTGGGCTCATTCATCCCATATAAACGAACTGTCCTTCTTCAAGGGACACATGAAACCCTTAGTAATATTGGCATAGTTTACTATAAACCAACGTAAGAAGTCATCTTTCCCCTGTAAACCTTCAAGCTGAGGAATATTGTGCGAGAGAGGCAATCGAAGTATTGCCTCAACATTTAAAGGATCCACCATGATCCTAGTCTCAGAAACTAAGAATCCTAAAATACGACCCGACCTAACACAAAAGATGCACGTAGGAGGGTTTAAAGAGATGCAATAATAGCGACATCTCTAAAAAACTAGCCGAAGGTGGGTAGAGTGATCAACTCTCTTGCGAGAGTGAGTAGCGGGATCATTGAGGTAGTCTTCGACTATATGCTTGAGATCGTGAAAAACGAAGGTCATGGCTCGTTGGAAGGTTGCTTCGGCGTTTTTAAGACCAAAAGGAATTTTTCGGTATAAGAAAGTACCCCAAGGACAAATAAATGTCATCTTATGTTGATCCTCAGGTTTAATATGAATTTGATTGTATCCTGAAAATCCATCCATAAAAGAGAAAACCTAGCTTCCCACACACTCATCGAGAATCTGATCAATGAAAGGTGTTGAGAAGTTGTCTTTAGTACATGCCTTATTCAGGTCTCGAAAATCCATAGACACACGGATGGTTTCTTGCTTCTTATCCACAGGAACAAGATTGGATACCCATTCAGTCAAGGGAACCGGGTAGATAAAACCTGCATTAAGCAGTTTCTCCACCTCTGCCTTAATAGCAAGGGCCTTCCTAGGATTAACAACTCTAAGTCATTGCCGAACATGTTTAGCAACTAGGTAGGTTTTAATCTCATGTTTGACAGTGCGAGGGTCGATTCATGGAATCTCTTCATATGACCAAGCGAATACATCACATAATTCTTTGAAGAGCTTGGTGTAGATCTGAATTTCTTCAGGTGAACAATCTGCACCAATATATACATTTTCAATTTTACCAGGAATACGAGAGATGTCGATCGTGACGGTAGGATAAATACTCGCCATGTTTCCTTCGACATAAATGTCATATGTATCTAGTGGAACTATGACGTGACCGACTATCTCACTCAAGAGAGATCTAAAATCGTCTTGTTCGATCCTAACAAGCTTTGGGAGGAAGTAAGAGAGATGATGCATATCATCCCATGGCCTATATGAACCATTCATGGCCTCTATGATTGCTTCATCTGAATGTAAAGTATCATCAAGGCAATCATGTGAGAAAGATAATGAAGTGGCCCATATGGGCCAGAGAACAAGATCCTCCTCATCCATCTGCGAGGGGACATGATCTGGGTCCACAGTAGAGTCGAGAAAAGCTTGATATGCTATCTCTGTCACTGATAGTGGCATTGTCATTCCAATATGTGACTGACCTTCACAAGAGAAGGTCGGGGATGGTAGGGTCCAAGGATCGTTAAAATACGAAGTGCAAAAAGGAATGAACCTCATTGGCGAAGCAAACATACTGGACATGGCATATATATGATGTATTGATGCCACGAAATCAAAGGTACCCATAAGGGAGGAATCCATTCCGACACCAATATCCTCAGTTGTCGGTTGAGAATTATCGATCATGGGGATCAAAGGTCCAACTGACGCATTGGGGCTAGCATGCGCAAAGGACAACTGATCGATCGTCACGATTTTCCCATCGTGAGGAAAACATTAAGTATAAAAAATAGACGATACGACTACAATCATAGAATAAGTCCAGTTACTCCCTAGTTATAAGTTATAGTCAAGGGGTGCATCAACCACCTCGACATCCACCTCCACTGTCTTTCCACCTAACTGGACCGGAAAGGTAGGAAGAATACCGTGGGGACAGAAAGAATGACCATCAAATGCGATCAACATAGTTGGAGATTGAGAGAGGGTTGGAGAGCCAATGGATTTCCAACAAGTTAGAGACATCATGCATGTTGTAGCACCTTCATCAATAACAATACGTTTGATGGTATACTTTGAGTAATCCATGTGGATTTGAAAGGCCATGTGGTAAGGCAAGTGAGGCTTCACATCCGTGACGTCAAACTTGATAACCTTAGAGTCATGGGAGTGTAGATATCCTAACGTAGATAACAAGGCATTCCTTTGTGAAGGACACATCTAAAGTACGTCCAAATCCAACATCATGCAAGGGGTTTGACCCAGATCCTCAACAATAGAGTAATTATGGGTAGCTCTAGTAGTAGGGTTGTGGGTAGAGCGTTTGATTACTCCTTGTGGAATATGAGGCGAAGGCTCCGGTTTTTTTATCTGTAAAGGCGTCTCCGGAAGAGGGGGACACCCTAGAACTGGAACAACCTGTGAAGAATTGTAATTGTGAGACCGAGTGGCTACATTAATCTAAGAGTTGACCATATTTATGCATAGACGATCACCGTCATGTGTTGGTGGGTTTTGACTCCCACTCATCGCATTTTCGGCATTAGAGGAGCTCGAGGCCACATGTTGATTATGCGAAAAAGGGTTAGTCAACACAACATGCGGTAGAGATAAAAGCCTCGCAACTTCCTCGAGTTTGGGGCACAAGTGGGTAAGTTGATCATCAATACAAAGCTTACAAGGGAATTTCACCTTCCACTTCTCTTTCTTTCCCTCACCAACATTAACCTTCAATCTAACATTGTTAGCATTGTCCTTGGGTTTATTATCATTATTCCTCCCACTCTTGCGATTGTTACCATGTCCTTTCTTTTTATTCCCTCCTGGTTTCCAGTTACTATTCGGGTTGGTCGATGACTATACACAATGCACATCTGCCGACTGAGTGGGAGTGGAGGACACAGAGGAAGCTTGTCCTCCTACAGTCTGGCTTAGAGACAACTCTTTCAATTGAATTGTCACCAAGTCTGTAGATTTAACATTTGCAGACCCTATAATGCCATCGGAATGAGGCCCAAGCTTTTGTCTAGGGTCGTAGTTTGACCTCGGTGCGTCAGGAATAATTTCGTATAACATCCCATACTAAGAATATATGATATCTAACTGTTGGGATTTAAAAATCGCTTCCTCTTAAAATGTTACCATGGATGTAGAAACATCCTTCGAAATATAATGCAGTAAATTCTTAAGAAACCATTCCAACAAGAACTATGGAGGAATGTAGGCTTTGATCAACCTCTTCCATCTACGCCACTCTTAGATGTGATCCGTGATATGGGTGGCTTTGTCCTGGAAGAGGGACGACATAATTTCTATGTCAGCACCGTAACGAACCGACAATTGGAAGTGGTTGAGTAAAAATAAATCCATCTGATTAAAATTCTCGTACGTCCCCTCTGGTAGCTCTATGTACCATTTCGTTGCAAACCCTGTGAGGGTGCATTGAAACAATATTAAACGAATAGAATCGTTGTTCAGGGAATTGGAAGAGCACCAAAGATGGAAAGTAGTGACGCGATCACCAGGATATTCACTAGTCTTGCCCTGGAATTTTAGAATATCCGAAGGAATCTTGGTGGGGATGGGGGGCCAGATGATGCAACCCCGTCTCCCTTTTCAGAATATCCCAAGCTCCAAGGACAGATTGATGTTGGGTAATCACATCCCATCCATGGTTCTGGTATGCATCATGGCCCTGTCTAGGTTTGTAAAACCCCCCTCGAAACAGATTCATAAGAGGTTGGTTGGGCACCATTCCAATAGGAATGTTATGGTGAGGGTTGTAAATATTCCCCCCAACCAGAGTAGCTCCAGGTTGGGGGTTTTCCAAAGTGTGAAACTGACCTCCCCTGGATGGAAATCCGAAGGATAGAGGTGGATTCATCATGCCAAATGTGTTGGTCATAATTGGCGTGGAGGAGGTAGGTGTAAATGACATAACATACGCAACATCTTGTCCACCTGGTTGATTACTCCATCTAGGAGCATTAAGATTAGGATTAAACCCAAATAAGAAAGGAGGTTGACCTCCAACTGACGGATTCATTTGGGGAATTTGAGTTCCACCAAGCGAGAGAGGAATATACAGAGGGGGCATCCCCCCAGGTCCAATACTAGGATTTGTATTCGTCAATGGAATGAAGAACAAAAGTTGCGATGTAAGGTTTTGCATACCATAAGAGAAAGGGTTAGAGGTCGTAGGTATGGACTGATAATTATATCCTGGTGAATGAAAAAGAGACCCAAAAGGATTTGTTACTATGGGTTGAGTAGCAACCACATGCCAGATAGGAGTGATGACGGGAACCTCCGACACTACAACCATGGTGGTTCAAGGTGTCGAAGGAGTACCATTAACAATGGTAGGTATGGGAGTTGAAGGACTCCCAATATATTTCTGACTCGATTCAGTACTCATACTTGTATGATCACAAGTCTGATAGGTGGAGGTGTGTGTACCACGTTTGATAACTTTACGCCTTTTAGAAGACAAAGACTCAAGATGCGGTGGTAACTTCAACAAATGACGAGACCTGCAAGGAAGTTGGTCTAGCTCCATGATGACTCAAGACTTGAGATATAAAATCAAATCCTAAGGCCAACTAACAATCAAAGAGCACACCAAAATAAACAAAAAAGGGCCAATATGCACACAAACAAGATAAAGTGGTTGAAAGGGACCTCCCTCCCTAAAGTAGGTATGCCTCACCCAATAGGGGATTGAGACTCCCTTCAAAATATCTGAGGTATTAAAATTAGTTATAAGGGCCCTCATGGGCTTAACAACGCAGTTGATTAGATCCCCCCGGAGAGGTAATCCGCCATAAAGGATGTGTGTTGTCCAACCCTTATCTGACTCAGGGTACCTACAGAATAACCCTTACAAGTAACCTATGTGGCTACCTATGTCAAACAACTAAAGCCACAATGATGTAACCAATGCACAGACGGACAATTGTAATTCAGGTCCACCACATGGGCAGGGTAACAAAGCCCGAAATCTCGAAAGCACCGCCTCTCATAGAGGTAAAGGTTTTAGCAAGACCCCCATATACGAATAGATCCCCAGAAATATTTCTGATGCTAACAAGGTATTGGAGAGATATCTCCTCAACCAACTTCGTGCGACCTCGTGCTTAACTCTGGTGTGAGTGGAGCCTCCTGACGTCACCAATTATACAATGGATTTCACCACTCCCTTAGTTAGACACATATGTTGAGTTTAATATCCTTGGAGAAGTTTACTCACAAAATCCTATTCCAAGGCTCTAAATCTTAAGCTAGTTTGTGCACCCTGAAAAATAAAATCGTTTGTAATGAATTTTAAATTTATCAGTGTTACTTTTAGTGGTTTTGTTTACTCAAAAGACG
>ML828797.1:48926-59020 GCA_009831015.1 Picea engelmannii
AGTTGGAGACCCCAGGTTTGGGTAATGGACCCAAGTTTGTTTGATGGGTAACGGTATGAGTTATGATATATTTTTAGATAATACTATTCTATATGGATAGTACATGTCATTCCATTTTTGGTGGTATGTAGAACGTCACATAACTCCTCACGATTTGAGAGTTATGGCATTACGAAGTTGGAGGAGCCTCATATGTCATCTAGAAGCCCCAAAAGGTCAAAGTAGTCAAAGTGGTTTAAGAGATTTTAAAAGGTAAATAATAAAGTGAAGTGATGAGTGTATTATAATTCAAAGTAAATACAAAATAAATCATTTCAATAATAAATTTAATGGAGAAATTAGAAGTGGACCCAACCCTAAAATAAGGAAAGTGGGCCAAGTGACCTAGAAGATGTTTTTAAGGAAGCTACTTGGAGAGTATAAATAAGAGGCAAGGCTCTCTCATTTGAATCACACTTGAGCATATTGAATATCTATAGGTGTCTGAGGTAAACAAATGATATCTAAGCCGAAATTCTGAGGAAAGTGAAGAAAAGAAGGCCGAAATGCAAGGAAGGATAAATTCTTTTGATGATGCTTTCTAAGGTATGTTTTTTTTTTTACTAAAACGGTTATGGGCCTTTTAAATTAACTTCTGGATAAACGGCTGCCAGCGGCCTTACATTCAAAATTTCAACTCTAGTGGATACTGCTTGTCCAGTGATACAGGGCCTGGTCATACTAACCGGTCCCTTTACATAAGTTCTGGAATTCACGGAATAGAGACAGGAAATTTCATAATTTCGGCTGCCAGATAGAGAAAAAGAGGTTTGGACAGTATGAAACAATATCAAAATGAAAGCAGTCGGCTGGAGCTTGCATCCATTCTGAGTGGCTCTTCTTTTGGTTAGACAGATACCCTACACAGCGAGAGAGTTCTGGGATAACCCGGTCGTATCCTTCTTATCCAACAATGAGATTTGCTGAGAGCACGAAGAGGGAAAGTGCTTCCCAGCATAGGTCCTTCTTCTCCCTCTATTATTCAGAGTCTCACCTATTTCTTCAGGATGCTTGCCCTGGACGTTTGTCTCCCTGGAGGACTGTGATTGGGTGCTCTTCCCCGTGATAGCAGAGTCAGGATGCTCTTCATGTGTCTGTCTTGATGCCTCTGTCCTGATTCTAGCGTGACCCTGCACATGTCTTCTCTCAACTGCCTCATACCTTCGCACCTGCACTTTGGATTCCTTCCTGGCAATTTTCAGACTTCTGCATTTTCTGACAGGAAATCTCCTGATGATTCCTTCTCCCCAGACTCTAAGGGATTGGTTCATGATTTTCAACTCCATTTATGTTGATGACTCCCTTTCCCAGGGAGGTGCCTCTGTTTGCTTCGTGGTCTGCCAACTGATTAAGATTCCTGAGGACGTGGTAGAACTTCACCTCTTCGAATTCTTTCATCTGGTCTATAACCTTCCTATAATAGTGATCTAGGCCCATGTTTTTGGGAGCCTTCCTCTGATTGAGAGCATGGATAAAGATTCTAGAGTCCCCTATGACAACCAATTTCGAGATTGATAACCTTTTGGCCTGAGCCAGCCCCTGCCAGATTGCTAATATTTCAGCTGTATTATTGGTGTTCTGACCCAACCCCTAGGTAAAGTTGAGCACATTTTTCCCTGAGATGTCGAGCAGGACCCCTCCACTTCCCGCGGGACCGGGATTCCCTTTCGAGGCCCCATCCACCTGCAGGATATGCTTCTCCAAAGAAGATCTCCACTTTATGAACTCTTGTTCCTCCAGCCTAATTTCCCAAGGAGAGTAGTGTTTGGAAATTTGCTTGGTTCTGGCCAAGAGGGAGGGATCAAGCTCATGGAACCAGACATACTCATCTTTATTAGGGGTTACTTCGTTGGTGATATTAGTTTTTGAGGCTACTAGATCACCCAGAATCGCTTTCACTTTGAGTGCAGTTTGGGCCGGCGTCCCTGCTATATCCCTGAAGATCCTGTTGTTTCATTCCAACCACAGTTTCCAGCAGACTACTTTCGACACCCACATCCAACATTGCTTTAGCAGGTTCAATTTGGTAAAAGAGAAGGGAGCCAAATCGACCCAGGAGGTAAACAAAGAGGTAACTGAAGAAGGCAGGGGCACATTCAACTAGCCAAGAATGAGATTCCAAAGTTCCAGAGCAAAGGGGTAGAGGAGAAAGAGGTGGCCAGAGGTTTCAACATGACAAGCACAGAGAGGGCATCGAGAGGGCCCTTCCCAGCCTCTTTTTGAGAGGTTTTCCCAATATAGGATACTGTTGTGCAGTAGGGACCAACAGAAGAGATCTATTTTGGGAAGGGAGGGATGAAGCCAGAGATTTCTCCACACCGAGGGATCAGGGGCTACCCAAGGAATTGCCTGCAGGGCTGCAGAACCAGCAGCAGCTGAGTAACAACCAGACGAAGAGCCCCAACCTCTTTTGTCCTTTTTCCTGACCGAGGAGGGGGAGCACTCTTGAAGAGCATCCAGGAGGGTTCGAGCTTCAGTTTCTAAATGCCGCGGATAGTCCCCCAAATCCCACTTATGCCAAGAGTCACCCTGGTTCCAAGCTGAAAGGTCCCACAGGGTGACTTTGCTATTAGAATGGAGCCAACTTTTGATGTTTTCTAGCCCTTCCAAAAAACTTAAAGGGGTCTGTCCTAAAATAGAGTCTTCCCAAAACTTGATTTTTCTGCCATTCCCCAGGATCCAAGAGAGATTTGAGGTAATCAAATCAAGATCCTTAAGGCAGAGAGAAAGGATGGGAGAGCCTTTTCTAGTCAAGGGGGGGCGATCAAGGCACCATTCTTTGTGATGACATAAGTATTTAGTCCTGAGAGCTTTGGAGCTCCAAGTGGTTTTACCTCTTATCATTTTCCAGAGAATCTTACCTCCCATGGCCAGATTCTGAGTGGCCACGTCTCTGACTTGCAGCCCACCTTCCATCCTGGGGGCTTTAACCTTATCCCAGCTGATTAGGTGCATTTTTTCCCCCTCATTCCTTCCCCCTTCCCATAGGAATTTTCTCAATATGTTGTTTGTATCTCTCACAATTCCTCTCAGGGCAAGGAGAATGGAGGCCTGGTAGACAGGAAGAGAGGTGAGAACAGAGTTTATGAGGATTAATTTCCCAGCTTTGTTCAGCCAGGTTGCTCCCCAGGCCAAGATCCTGGCTTTCATCTTGTCCAATAGAGGCAGCCACAGGCTACTTCTGGGGGCTACTTTGACTAGCAGGGTTCCTAGATATTTAATGGACTCCCACGTTGAAGTTCCTTCCATTTCCAGCACCTTAGAAATACCAATCATTTCTATAGGAGGGCAGTTCCAACCATAAATTTTACTCTTCCTCAAAATGATTTCGCTGCCTGAAATTTCAGTGTAGTCATCCAATTCTTTCTTGAGTGCTCTTGCGGTGGGCAGGTTGGCTTGGCCCAGAAGGAGCGTATCATCGACAAATTGAGCATGATTAATTCTCTCAACTCTAGGAGAAATTGAGAGGCCAATTAAGGTGCGCTGCTGCAGGCTCTTATTCAGCTGAAAACTTAGCACAGACGCTTGTATGGAATAGAGCAGGGGGGACAGAGGGTAGCCCTGTCTAAGTCCCCTTGAGGCTTGGAAAAAATCAGTCGGTCTGCCATTGACCAGGGGGGCGATCCACGGCCCCGCTATACAGGCCCTAATCTAGCAAACCAATTGGGGGTGAAATCCCATCTTGAGCATCACAGCAAAAAGGAAATTCAACCGGACTCTGTCAAAGGCATTCGCCAGATCCAGTTTAACTAACATTCCTTTCTCCTTCCTTTGATAGCTTGAGTGGATAGCCTCTTGCACAAGGATAATATTGTCCTGGATTTGTCTCCCCTGGATGAAGCCCCCCTGGTTCTCCGGGATGATCCTGGGGAGGACTTTTTTGATTCTGTTTGATATTACTTTGGTGATGATTTTGTACCGCGTATTGCAAAGCGAAATAGGACGGAATCTTGAAAAGCTTTGGGTACCTTTCTCTTTGGGGATTAAAGCTAGAAAGGAGGACTTGGTGCTCCCTCCAATTTTGCTACAGTTCTGAGATTTCCTCACCGTTCTGACTAGATCTTTTTGGATGATATCCCAGCAGGCTATATAGAATCTGGCCGTGAATCCATCAAGCCCGGGGGCTTTATCCGGGTTCATTGCTTGGAGAGCTTTGCTGATCTCCTCAGTCGTGATAGGGGCTGTCAACCAACGGTTGTCATCTTCATTTATCAGCTTGGGGACCACCGTGAGAGGATAGAGATCTAGACTAGGAGGGGCCTCCAACTCTTCAGTAAACATATTTTTATAGAAGGAGTGGGCTGGAAGTTTGATCTCCTCAAAATTTTTGAAGGTTTGCCCCTGAAATTGGATCTCTCTGATTGAGTTATGATTTTTTCGGGATTCTGCCTGCTTGTGGAAGAAATAAGTATTTTTATCTCCTGCTTGAAGCCAGAGACTTCTCGACTTTACTCGCCAGTACTCTTCCTCTCTTCTAAGAGCTTTGTGAAGCTTCTTTTGCAGCTCCAACTCATCATTCAACATCGTTGGGGTGACAGGGGCAGACTCCACATGAAGTTGGTGATTCTCCAGGGCCCTTTGGGCTTTTTTCCCTTCCTGCAAAGGGGAGGGCAGGTTCTTTGCCCAGTTTTTGAGATCCACTTTGAGCCTTCTCAGTTTCTCTTCCCAAATGAAGAAAAGTGAACCCGACACACTCTTCTTCCAGGACTCCGATACCAGCTCGAAGAAGCCTTCCGAGGAGACCCATAGAGGGCTGAAGCGAAAGGGGATCGGACCTAGATTTTCTCCAGGGGTCAGGGAAAGGGAGAGGGGCTTATGATCCGAGGTGCAGGCTTGCAGGATTTCAGACGAGGCGAAAAGGCCGAGGGTTAAAAAGGAAGAGTGAACCAGGAAACGGTCTAAGCGGGCTGCAATGTGCCCCGGTCCCTCTCTTTTGTTGTTTTAGGTGAATTTTCCTTTACTGGGTTTGATATCCTCCAGATCCCAATCCAGCATAATGTCTTCAACCCACTCCCATGCAGGGTCTCTTACGGGGGTTCCTCCTTTTTTTTCAGAGAGGGCTAGGGTGACATTCAGATCTCCGGCAAGAATAAGATTCTCATGATGGTTAGTAGAAAGGAAATTATTCAGAGATTCCCAACAATCTTTTTTTTCCGATAAAAGAACCAGAGCATAAATATTAAAGAGGCTAACCTGATGTCCTGATTCGCGGTGCAGCAACTTCGTGAACAGCCAATGGATGGTGCTATGTTCTTCAATCAGGTCTAGTGTTGAGGAGTTCCAGAAGGTGGCTAGACCTCCTGAAGCTCCCCTGGTGCTTACGGCTCTACCTGCTCCTTTTTTCCAGAAATTTTTACTAGCCTGGAAGCTCTCAAGTTCCTCCATCTTCGTCTCCTGGATCAGAAGTACATCTGGGGAAGTCATTCTGACTAGATCTTTGACAGCTTCTTATTTTAGTTTACTTCCCAACCCTCTGCAGCTCCAGGAGACGTAAAGCATTAAGAATCAGAGGGGGGGGGGGGTGGCTCCTTTCGAAGCCTTACCTTTTTTTGAGGATCTGGTTTCTATCATATCTGAGATGGTATGCTGAACTCCTGCAGTTACGTCCCTGTATGATTTCTCCTCCCTTTTTTTCCTCTCTGGTTTCCTTCCTCTAGGGTCCTTCTCAGGGGTTCCAATAGGACTGCTGGTCTCCGTGGCCCCCTCATCTGTATCTGCACCCGTTTCGGAGCCTAAAGGGATGTGCTCCTCATCCGACTTCATGGATTCATCTGTTGGAGGGGTTTCATTGACCGGAATCGGATTTTCTGGGGCTGGCGGGGACTGAGAGACTATAACGATTGGCTCTTTCACGGTTTCTTTTGGCTTTTTAGCACCTTCTTTCGGAGGTTCCTTCTGAGGGTTTGGTTTTGAAGATGATGGTTGGCTCGCCTGCTCTGGCCTTAGGTCTTTGGATTTAGGTCCTGGTTGGATTTTCTTGACCTTTTGCTAGCCCTCAACATCTTCCTTTTCTGGGCTTTGGTTCTTTGGGAAATTCCTTTGGAAGTGTCTGTGCTCTTGACAGGTTCTGCACTTGAAGGGCAGGTGTTCATAATCGAGTTTCTGGTAGTGAGACCAATTTCCCACAGTAAGCTTCACCGCCTCCGGGAGCCCTGCCTCAAGATCCACTTCAACACATATCCTAGTACAGTTGTAGATGGACTTGTTTTCTGCCTTATCAATGAATTTCCCTATTCCATTCCCTATCTGTTGCAGAGCTTCATAGTTCTAGCAGTGAACCGACAAGTTGGGGAGCCTGACCCATACAGGTACCTCCTTTGGCAGTTCCACCATGGGATCGAAGTCCGGGGTCTAGCGGTTTAGATACAGCCCTTGGGATACAGCCCCTAGGATCCCTGGGTTCTGAAAATGAGATCCTTATCTTCCTTGTTTATAAACTCGAAGAGAAAAAAGCCACTGCTCAAAGGGTAACAGGTAACTCCTTGCTTAAGGTGGGGCTTTCAATTCCTTTGGACCCAAGCGTCGGTGGTTTTTGCTGAGGGCCAAAGTCCCATAAACTGGCCTACCAACCCTCTCTCAGAGAGATCCAGGGCTATCTTGACCGATTGCGTCTCCGACAGGGCGATTTCTGGGATTTCATCTAGCTTTTTTATGAATTTTGGAACAGTAGAAGGGACCTTGCGCTTGCCTCCGCTGGTGACCAGCTTCCTGAACGCGACCGCTTATGAAATCGAGGGGGGAGGGTCTGAATCCCCACCCCCATAGGTGGCCATGACTGGCTCTGGCTGCAAATACAAACCCTAGTCACTCTCCACGAACCCTATGCGCTCTCCACGAACCCTATCGCTATATCGCTTGGGTTTCTAAGGTATGTTATTTACAAGTCATCTCACCATTTTCTCTATAACTTTTTTTCTATAATGATTCAGATCCTAAAATTGCTATGCAAGTGAAAAAACAGATCCAAGTATATTTTGTTAAAAATTCAACTTTTGGGTCATTGTATTTTGGGAGTTACACTCCGTGGAAAATAGGGTTTGTGGTCAGTCCTGAAACTAGTCAAAATCAGGTGTTTCGGGTAAAAACATCATAACGTCTTCATAACAGATCCAAATTCAGTGAGACCAAATGTTGTTGTTAGGGTACAGTCTATAATATGTTGTGTAACAGTTTTAGATCATTTCATCAAACATTTTGTGCGGGGAACGCTCTACAAGGTCGCTCTCTAGAATAAGCCAGAATTCAGCAAGGTATGCCATTTTTGCTATAAATCATTTTCTGAGAGGTTTCAAGTAGTGACACTTGGAGGAATTGCATTAAACACACTGAAGAACATTGTGTATCAGTTTCAGATCTTTATACATTACAGGTTCAAAGTTATGATTACTTCAAGTTAGGGTTGTTGACTAATCAAAAACTAGGCATGTTTGACTAAATAAAAGTTTGATGAAAATGCTAGTGTCTTATTTTTAAAGTTAAGGAAGGTTTGCAGGAATGTGATCATATACACCAGGTCTATTACAGAGCTACAAATCAAATTTGGATGATGAAATTGATGAGGGATTTTGGTTACATGGTTGAGACAAGTAGTTGATGAGTTGGTGCACATACATGAGGTGTATAGTTGATGATGTTGGTACATATTGACGAGTCATAGTTGATGAGTAGTTGACACATCATTGGTACATACTTGGTACATGGTTAGATACACTTGTTTATAGTACAGGTTGATTACAGGTTGGTGCACAGTTGATGCACTTGTTTATGGTATAGGTTGATTACAGGTTGAGGTACAGGTTGATGCATGGTTGATGCATGGTTCAGATTTATTGGTACATGTTTACAGTGGTATATCTCACAGTGATAGTGTGACAGTGGTTCCATCATTCTACTTCTACTTCAGGGTGGCAGGACAGGGCAAGGACATGTGGTTTTCTTCAAGACATATAAGAAAAAACATTCCGTGGTTTTCTCCTGATTTGGGTTTCCACGTAAAACACCGGTGTACTGTGTATGTGTGTAATTGTTTATTTCTTACTTCTCATTATTGGATAATAATTCTACATTGATATAACATTTGAATTTTTTTTTTATAAGTACTCTATCACTGATTCACCCCCCCCTCTCACTAATCCAACAATTGGTTTCAGAGAAGGTTCCTTTAGAAATTAGTTTAACCACTGAAAGGTAGATCATGGAGAGTACCAACTCGTATAAAAATGGAATACCACAGTTTGATGGACAAAAGTATGTTTTTTGGAGCATAAGGATGAAGACATATATACAGGCACAGTGATTTCAAGTTTGGCAATCAATTGTAGATGGATACACAACACCAACAGTTCCACCAACAAACGACAAAGCAGTGAAACTCGGTGAGAATAATTCCAAATCCATAAATGCACTTTTGAATGGTCTCAATGATACGGTATTCACCAAAGTTGCACATTGTAAATTTGCTAAAGAGATTTGGGACAAGATTCGAAATATTTATGAAGGAGATTCAAAAGTCAAAGCAAGAAAGCTTCAAACTTACAGAGGTCAGTTCGAACAACTAAAAATGAAGGAAGATGAAGATATCGCAGCCTACTTCTTACGAGTCGATGAAACCGTGAATGCAATCATAGGACTGGGAGAAGAAATCGAAGAATCTCTAATTGTTCAAAAGGTACTAAGATCTCTTCCTTTGAGATTCAACCCTAAGATATCAACACTAGAAGAAAGATCGGATCTAAACTCAATAAGCATGGACGAATTGCATGGAATCTTTACAGCATATGAGATGAGAACTGAACAAAAAAATCCAAATGTAAAAGAAGCAGCCTTCAAAGCATCCAAAAGATCAAAGCAAAAGAAAAAGGAACAAGAAGAATATAGCAACAACAATGACATCTCGGAAGATGATGAAAAAGTGGCCAACTTCGTCGAAAGACTGAACAAGGGAACCAACGGTAGGTACATAGGTAAGATTCCTTTAATTTGTTTTAATTGTGATGGTATTGGTCATTTTTCTAACAAATGTCCTCATAAGAAAAAGAGAAATGATGAAGGTTACTCAAAAGGCAAACAAACATGTAAAGTTAAAAGAACTTCAAAGAAAGTTTTCAAGAAAAAACTTTTGCACCAAAGAAGACATCTCATCATCAGATGAAGATGAAGTCAGTGATAGTGAAACAGGGAGAGTTCTATTCACTGCAGTAGAAGACTCTGATAAAGAAAACTCCGAAGAAGAATATGAAGAAGCATATGAAGAAGAAATTGAAGAGGCCGAAGTTGACTTCCGAGAAGAATTAATGATTGCCATAGAAGTTATCAGAAGAGAAAACAAGAAAAACAAGAAACTACAAGCATAACTAAATAAGAAAAAAGACACTCAAGAACTAGAACAAATGATCACAAAATTGAAGGTTCAAATAGAAGAAGATAAAAGAATTGAAGAATCACTCAAAGAACAGATAGAAGGAAATGACAGGATCATTGGAAACCTAGAAGCAGAGATTGTCACACTAAGAAAGGATATTCAAAAGAAAAATATGCAGAATAGCTCAAAAGTTCTGGATGACATTATCAGCAGTAAAAAATCTTATCTTGACAAGTCCGGACTTGGATACAATTAGACAGAAAAGGGATCAAGCTAAAAAACAACAGAGCAAGAAACAAATCCAAAAAGTTATGCAGAAACAATCAAAGGGGATAAAAAGATATACAAGGAAGATTACAGGGACACTCCTCCACCGAGAAGATTCAGATTTCAGAATCAACAACAGATAGACAGGCCTCAAGAAGAAGAATGATTCATAAGAGCACCTCCTTTCATAAGATCTTCAAATGCCGGGTATCAAACTATATTTTTTTTATTTATGTTATGCATGTAATAATTTTGGACATAAAGCTGTAAATTGCAGAGCTAACAACAGGAACAATAACTACTTTGAGAGCCATACACAAAGGGGTTGTTCAAGAAGACCTAGTGAAACACAGAGAAGAAGTTACAACAGGTTTGAATCTTTGAGCACTGAAGTGGAATGTTACAAATGTAACAATTTTGGACACAT
>ML828798.1:14599-43221 GCA_009831015.1 Picea engelmannii
ACATTGGGGATCGAAAAATTGAAAATATAAAAAATCATCTAAAAACGGAGAGGGGGTGCTACCAGTAGCACCATTTTTAAAAACGAGGTAAAAAATTGGACCCCCCAAAAAATGAGAACTCTGGAGAGTTCTCATTAAGTTGGTAACTATGTTAGGAATGACCTCATCATTTCATACACACTCTAGAGGGCATACCAGTGAACTGGTATACAGACCAGGAATTGCGCAAGGGAACTGTGACCTGACCAACATTGCAACAAAATTTTACAATTACTTTTTCATTCGAACATGAAAACCCATCATAGATGCAGCTCTTAAACATATAAGAGGAGTGATATTCATCAAAGAACCAAAAGTAGAACTTATCACAGAAGAACAACAACGGAACAAATATACAGTTAAGGAACTGTTGTCATGTTACCATGTGCAAGAGGAAGCACCAGATGAAGATGATCCACGCGATATTCAAATCGAAGAAGCAGAAGGCGAAAGAGAAGTGGAGGGACCACCCATAGAATTAGAAGTTATTTCCACACCGATCAAGGTAAAGAAAGTCAACATTGGAATAATTGAGCATCCCAAAATGGCCAGCATTGGAGACTGTTGGGATGAGCAAACAATGGAAAGCATAACATAGTTATTGCATGAATACAATGATTTGTTTCCCACAACATTTACAGAGATGAAGGGTATAAAAGGAGAACTAGGGGAAATGAAGATACCACTCAGACCTGAAGCGAGATCGATGAGACAACGACCATATAGATTGAACCCAATATATAAGCATAAAGTCACACTGAGATCGACAGGATGCTCAAAGCCGTAATCATAGAACCGGTCGAAGAATTAGAATGGATAAGACCGATGGTAGTGCAGGACAAGAAACAAGGAGGGATAAGGATATGTGTCGACTTGAGGAAGTTGAACGATGCATGCCTACATGACTCGTTCCCTACACCTTTCACAGATGAAGTGTTAGAGAGCGTAGGTGGACATGAAGCTTACTCGTTCACCGATGGATTCTCAGGATACCATCAGATTAAGATAGCACAGGAAGACAGATACAAAACCCCGTTTGCGACAGAATGGGGATCTTATCAGTACACAGTCATGCCGTTTGGACTGAAGAATGCACCAACAATATTTTCTAGAGTAGTCATCGCCACGTTTAAAGAGTTCATCCACCAATTTATCGAAGTATATTTGGACGATTGGACAATCTATAGTTTGTTGAAAAACCACGTAGAAGTCTTACGCTTGATGTTAGAAATATGTAGGCAGTGCTAGATATCATTGAACATAAAGAAATGCATATTCAGAACACCGTTTGGGATACTGTTGGGCCACATAGTATGTAAACAAGGTTTACTAGTAGATCCTTCAAAGATCGCAGTAATTGTTAACTTACCCCCACCAAAAACAGTCCATCAGCTAAGAGCGACGTTGGGACACACATGATACTACAGGAAATTTATCAAAGGGTATGCTCAGATTACTACACCAATGGAAAATCTTTTAAGAAAGGACACAGTTTCAGTGGAACGACGAGTGTCAACACGGTCTGGATACCTTGAAGGAAAAGATGGTCATTGCACCAATATTAGTATTTCCAGACCAGGAGAAGACATTCCATGTGCATGTAGATGCATCAGCCATAACACTTGGAGCTATATTGGTGCAGCGAGGAGCATGAGACTTGGACCACCCGGTAGCATTTGCGAGCAAGAAACTATCATAATTGGAGCAGAACTATAACACTACAGAGAGAGATGGCCTAGCTATGGTCTATGCACTGCAAAAATTCAGACATTACTTATTGGGGAAACACTTTAATATGTTCACAGACCACTCAGCCCTGAAATACCTAGTCAACAAGCCAGTGTTGGGGGAGAGAATCTGTCACTGGTTACTACTGTTTTAAGAATTTGACTTTGAAGTAATAGTTAAGCCAGGAAAATTGAATGCATGATCTGACCACCTATCAAGGGTCACAAATGGAGAAGAACCTACGAACTTAGAGGACAACGTTCTAGACGCACAATTATTCTCAGTCCAGATCATTGATGAATACTTTGCAGATATCATTCAGTTCTTGAGCATAGGTACTGCGTCGCAAGAATATAAGACCGTGTAGAAGAAAAACCTGGTAGTCCGCGCCACTAACTATCAACTGATCGCAGGACACTTATATAAAATGGGCATAGATAACATCTTGCGAAGATATGTGTCAGAACACGAAATACCAAGAGTTTTAGCGGAAGTCCATGAGGGAATAGGAGGGAATTATGCAGGCAAAGCTACCGCGCAGAAGGTATTGCGTGCAGGACTATGGTGGCCAACGATTCACAGAGACTAGAAGGAGTACTGTCAAAGATGCGATGTTTGTCAAAGGGTAGGTAAACCCAACATAAGGGACGAGATGCCATTATGACCACAGGTAACATTGTAGGAATTCGATAAGTGGGAAATAGACTTTATGGGACCAATCAACCCACCAACAAAAAGAATAGGAGCGAGGTATATTATCACTGTGACGAAGTACCTAACAGGATGGGTGAAAGCCGCACCAATGAAGGATTGTAGTGCATAAATGACAACACACTTTTTATTTGAGAAAGTGATCACTAGATTTGGATGCCCAAGAGTTTTGATGAGCGACCAAGGCATACACTTCATAAACATCACTATCAACGCTATGATTGAAGAGTTTGAAGTCCATCATCAGAAGAGCACACCATATCACCCACAGGAAAATGGCACAGTGGAATCATTTAACAAAATCCTAGAGAATGCACTGAAAAAGATTTGTAACGTCAACAGGGACGACTAGGACCTTGAAGTACCAAAAGTGTTATGGGCCTACATGACTACGTGCAAAAAGTTGACAGGGTGCACACCATTTAAATTGGTCTATGGCCAAGAAGCAGTGGTTCCATTAGAATTTTTAGTACCAAGCTTGCATGTAGTAGCGATCACACAGATGACAGAACGAGGCGTAGTATAGGAGTGACTAAATCAGTTAATGACCATGGAGGAAGATCAGATCTTAGCAGGGTTCCACCAATAGGTTCAGAAAGCAAGAGACAAAGCTTGGCATGATAGACACATCAAGAAGACAACTTTTAAGGAAGGAGATCTAGTACTGATGTATGACAACAAATTGCTTCAGCACCCAAGAAAGCTAAGGATGCACTGGCTAGGACCATACGAAGTAAAATTAGTCACAGATGGAGGAGCTATATAGTTGAGAGACTTATCAGGAGCAGAACTCAGAGGGATGATTAATGGAAGCCGACTAAAGTTGTACAAGGAAAGTCGACCATCCACCGTGCAGTTAAAAAAAAAAAAAAAAAAAAACCACAGTGCGTTGGAGGCTGAAAGGGCACAAATACTTAGGAGCACACACTCGGCGAGGAGAAGGACAATGACCACGTCAAAAGGGAAACAAGCAGGAAAAGGAAAGTCGACAAAAGAAATATGAAATGACAGAGTTAGGCATAATTGAATGCTAGAAAGGACCGATGGGACACCACATTAATCATGCCAATTGGAGTTGACAAAGCAGAGTAATGGCGAGTATGCAAGAGTCGAAGGTGCATTGAACCCATAATTAAGGAAGCATCCTCCACAAGCTTCATGCAAAGCTCATACAACATGCAGACGTAGGAGCAAAGAGCCCATTTGTGAAAGGAGAACAAACAAAGAGCGATACAGGTTAAGGAGCACAGAGCCAAGTTCACAAAGGTCATAGAGACCATTAAAACTCAACAAACATTCGACATTCACCACCATGGCACCACCGAAGCAAGCAGAAGCAAGCTAGAGTGCCAGACACCCCAAAGTTAGAACCAGGTCACGGGTACATTTGGAAGAAGGCGAACAACAACCGCCGGAGATCTTCAATGTCCACGAAATCTCATCTCTAGACACAACACCGGTAAACCCCACTCGTATAGTGGAATAAACGCAACAACCAACACTAGAGGGCACAAATATAGATATACCGACAGAAGCACAGGAGCTGCAAAAACCCTGAAGGAGGTATAACCAGAGAACACCGAAGCAGCTCCGAGAGTCAATGGAACGACGCTGAATCTGGAAGCAACAGTTGAGCCAGATGAGTCTCAAACCACTATCTCAGACCACCAACCAAAAGGAACAATAGAAGATATCACAAGTTGGCTAGAATGGTACTCTGAAGAATAAGCGATGGCCGCTGGAACCTCAAGCTAGACACCGCTGAAGAAAGACAAGCAGCAGGTACCGAGGTCACCTCGCAAGAAACCGGTCGCAACCATCATTCTACCACGTATACCCGATTGGTTACAAGTGGAAGCAGGCTTGCTAGGGGAGATTGACAAGTTAAAATACTCAAACCACATTGTAGCAGACACAGACAAGTTTCCAGAACTTGCAAAGAGAGCATACTTAGAGACCATGGGCACAAATTTGGTTGGGGAACCAATTGATTAGCCACTCCGATGGGCAACGGGATTGGAGAAAACATGAATTTTAGGTCTGTTGGATCTACCACATTTTGGTAGAGGCCAGTACGCAAGCGAGTGCGTCAAGTAGTTGTTAGCAGTCACACATGGTGGGGACATATGGTTGGATAAGCTCGTCTTAATAGATGTGGAGATTATTGCGAGCATAATAGGGTTTCCATCCCGAGGCATGGATCCCGCGCAGTTTCTTGATGACAAAGCCAGGGAGAAATCACTAGCAGAAGAGATGAAGAAGAAGTACGGTACTGATAGGGGGACATGAGGCATCATCATCAAGAGGATCAACGATGTCGCAACACAAATGGGCGCAAAGATCTTAGCCTGTAAGCTGCTAAGAAAATGCCGCAGGGAGGAAGTTCCAGCTGGGGTTGTCGCAGTCGCAGCTCAATGCGCCAAGGGAATTACAGTGAGCTGGGCACTGTATCTCTTGAACTTGTTCTTGGATGACTGCAAGGATGAAAAGGATCTCGGAACAAAGTTTCACTATTCATGGCTGATCATGTTAATAGCCTTTATGGGATGGAGGGAACCAAGATATGTAACTTTTTGTACTAGACCCAAACTGAACTAGGGAGAAATATACTTATTGCTAAGAGCCACGTCGGATGTGAGGCACAAAAGGATGAACGAGTCCATATTTGAAGGATACCTACGCGATTTGTAGGAGGCCATAAGCAAAATGTGGAGAATAACACCAGAGGTTGTCACGCGATATTGGGAAATCACCAACTTCAAGGTCACATGACATACAATGTGGATACACGCACGGAAGGATCCTGATAAGTAGTGGCTACAGATGCACTACTGTATCACATAGGGTGACATCGACATGGTGATCAAAGACTAGGAAGATGAATGGAAGATTCCAGTCCTCAACCACGAATTGCTGGAAAGGACAGCAGAAGAGGAGGCAGGGCAAGAGGGAATTCAACCTCAGGAAGTCCAAGTGCCCAAGAAACAGAGGATGAGATAGACAAAGACGAACCAGACAGATGACGGGACAACTAAGACAAGGACCCAAAAGGGGAAAAAGAACACTACGCAGTCGACTCAAGTGCAACAAAAACAGGTTGAGACCATGCAAGGGACTACACCAAGTCCCAATCCACAAGAACTAGGTGGCAATAAGAGGCCAGACACACAAATAGGAGGAGCACGCAAGAAAACGAAGGCACAAAGAACGCCTCCAGAATATACGATCATGAAGGATGATGGAGAGATGATAGCTCGAATGGTTCAGGATTATATAGTTGAGGATTTTGACCATGTTGCACACCACAGGGACAAAATTCAAGAGGAGATGGCATAAATGCTACAATTCCTCAAGTAGCTTGGGGAAGGACATGCAACAAGTAGTAGCATGGGAAAAGAGCCATCATCACTGCAGACAGAGGAAAGATTGGAGGAAGGAGAGTGAGATCCAGTCCATACGATACTGCAGCCGAACACAACATTTTTCATTTCACCCAGTATGCTACGCATGGAAGAGATCGTTGGGTAGACACCCATGAAAG
This sequence comes from Picea engelmannii, assembly GCA_009831015.1. NCBI lineage: Eukaryota > Viridiplantae > Streptophyta > Pinopsida > Pinales > Pinaceae > Picea > Picea engelmannii. The sequence goes on from ML828798.1 coordinate 20,619, forward strand.
ACTTAGCTCAAATCCAACTGGTATTGATGCAGATACCATCTAGGGCTCTACACAAGTTGCAGGTTAGAGTAAACCATGAGGTACAATCTCATGCATGCAAAGACTTTGTCGAATTGCAGCAGGCAACAGAGAAGCGAGACATGCTAGAAATAGTCTATGAGTAGGCTAAGATCGAAACCCAAGAGGAAAGGGAGCGCAAGAATGGATTGGAGTAGAAATTTGCAGGAACATACGAGAAGATTCCAAAGACCGTGAAAACAGATGAAATCACAATAGTAGAAAAGATTGATCAGATTGTGCAGACAATCGATCAATATCAGAAGGAGATCAAGAATCTTCGAGAGTAGCTCAAACCAACTACTCCACCAACAGTAAATGAGAAAAGGAAGCATGAGGCAATGACGCAACTACAGGAGATAGAGAAACAGGTTAGCACAATAACCGACTTGTTTGATAGAGCAACACAACTTTGGACATAGTTAGAGGAGGATCAGCTGATTCAAAGGTGGGACAAGGAAGAAGAAAGGATAATTGCAACTATCCAGGACCTCAAGCAGAGGTAGAAGACAATGCCCATCACAGAGCGCGTCAAAGGGGCGCAAGACATGAAGAAATTGCAGGTAGAACTCACCATTGCGCAAACATAGAAACATGAGCGTCAGGCTCAAATGGAACCATTGTAAGAGTGGGTAGCAGAAGTCGCAACACAGGCAGAGGAAGCCAAGACACATATAGCACATACCTAGGCATAGTGCGTGGAATTGATCAGCGACGAAATTGCAGTCGAGATAGTGGACACACCTAATGAGAAGATTGCGTAGGCATAGACACAGGCATCAAAGCTCAAGGAAAAGTTCCAGGTGATCACCCAGGAGATCGAGGAAGCACAGAAAGGTTAGGTGGCTCGGGACGAGCTACATGTCAGTGTTGAGGGCCTATTGGAGGCAGGCCAAAGCGGAAAAGCATGACGATTTTGGGAAAGAAAGCATGCACGAGGAAAGCGACAACTGGAAGGAAGAACAACACGCGCGCATGCAGGGAAGACCTAACGACGTTAGGGTTAGGGTTTTGGTAAGGTATTGTAATGGATGAAGAGCTAGAAACATATAAATATAGATATGTAGGTATCATAGAGGGTTTTGATTATTGTTGTTGATATAGAGGTTCAAAGTATTATCGAGTTTAGCTAGTTATCTATGAGTTGTTGCGATATGTAATATTTTGTTGTATGATCTATTTTTGTAAGCTGTTGAGCTAGAGACGAAGAAGAAGGGTAGATCTTGAGGGTTAGATCACAAGCTGAGGATCTTGATGCGATATAGTCCGCCTCATATAGATCTTACCCGACAGGGAAGAGTTGTAAGCGCGCGACACGTAGTGACATAACGATTATAATAAAAGAGCCGAGAGCCAAATCTTTGTGGACGTATCCCAGGAGGGGGTGAACCACGATAACATCTGTGTTGTGTGATGAATATTTGTACATCTCATTGTCTTCCGTAGTTATTGTTATGTTTAATGAATGATTTGATATATTTCTTGCTTATTCGTAAATGATAGTGTATTGCATTTACAAGTTATAATAATGGTTCAGTATACAATTCTCATATCTTGGACTCAATCCTAGGCTATAAATGCATGAGTCTTACAACCACCCATTAAAACTATCTTGAGTGAGACTACCCAGCGCATTTTGTGTGTTGTGTTGCCTTCTGGTTTACCAGGAGGGCCGATAGTTTTAGAGGCTTTGTTAGAAACCTGATAGACATGAATCCTGGGTCACTCACTACGAACTCATAATAGAATAATAACCAACACATTGTATCAGAGCATGGGATTTGAAGAGAAGGGGGTCATCTTCAGGCACATTTGTACTACAACACTGGAGGATTGTTGTTCTTGTTCTAGGAAAGTCACCATGATGAACACGTTGAATATTGAGGACAGGTTGGAAGGGGCAACCAACTTTCGGGCTTGGAAGGCTAGGGTTCTCCTTCTATTGAAAGAAAATGACCTCAAGGAGCATGTTGAGGGTGTGGTTGCAACTCCTACCGATCCACGGGAGTTGACAACACACAAGAAGAAGGAAGCAAAGGCTAAACGAGTGTTGCTAGAATCCATAAGGGATCACTTGATTCCTCACATTATTGAGAAGACATATGCTAGGGAAATGTATGTTGCTTTGGTAGGTCTATACCAAAATGGGAATACAAGCAAGAAGTTGCATTTGAAGCATCAACTTCAAGTTATCAAGATGTCCAGTGAGGACACAATTATGAACTATCTTATGAAGATTACATAGATCTGAGATCAACTTGTGGCCATCGGTGATAAGGTGGAGGATGCTGAGTTGGTGAATGTGCTGTTGAGAGGTCTTCCTAGGTCTTGGGAACCATTTGTGTAGGGGATTTGTGCACGAGAGAAGTTTCCAAACTTTGATAGACTATGGAATGATTGTATCTAGAAGGAGACTTAGTTAGTGTCCAAGGATGATATGGATGGTATGGTGAAGAGTAGCAGTGATGAGAACCAGGCCCTTGTATCCTGCACTAGGAAGGGCATAAGAGGGGAGAAGGGCTTCTTCTGATAGAGAATCATCTCCATAGCCAAGACGAAAGAAGGATCTTAGCAAGATCAAATGTTTTGAGTGTCATGACTATGGTCATTATGCTCCACAGTGTCCACACCGGAAGGGAAGAGGAAGCAAGCATCAATAACAAAGGTTGATGAGGTTGCAGATAGGTTCGAGAAGGAGATCTTGTTGGTCTTCGCCCTTTCAAGTACAATTTCCAGCAGGGGGACTTGGTTGGTGGATAACATAGCCTCTTGCCATATGACAAGTGCACAAGAGTTATTTGACACTTTCATAGAGATTGGCTTTGACTTGTGTGTGGAGCTTGGTAGGGGAGCCAAACATGCAGTATGCGAATCTGATACAATATCATTTTGATTGGAGTTAGGAGAGGTATTGAGGGTGTCAAATGTGTTATGGGTACCAAAAATCAGGAGGAGTGTTCTCACAATATCGAAGATTGAGAGGAAGGGCTACCGTGTATTATTTCGAGATGGACATGCATTGTTTGTGCCTAGACGATCTAGCTTCATATTGGTAGTGGTTCTTGGAGTTAGAGAGGGAAAATTATATAGGATGAGGGGCCAACTTATGAGAGCTATGACCAATAGTAACAAAGAGACAGATGAGGAGGAGCAGGTGGCTCCACGAATGGTGAGGTAGGTAGCCCCACCAACAACACAAGTTCAGAGGGAGCAAGTAGCTCCACCAATGGTAGAAGCTCAGAGGGACCCAGAGTTCAGAGGGAGTCAACCCTTAGGATTTAGTGGGGAGAAGAAACCTCCCAGAACTGTTCAGAGGAAGTTAGACTTCAGGGGGAGTCAATAGGCTCAAAGGGAGCATCACTCATCCAGAGGGAGTCTACCTTCAAGGACAAGTGGAAGAGAAGAATCTTCCAGGCATGTGTCATGGGTTGAGGAGGCCAGATAGGAAGCTTGAAGCATGAGGCTTCTAAGAACAATGTATCCTCCATGGAGGGCCCATTTATTGTAGCAGGATTTGCGTCAATGACTGAGGGGGCAACCAATTAGGATTGGATAACAATATTTTCTTCAGTGACTGAGGATGGAGCCAATCATGAGTATTGGAGAGTAGGATTTACTTTAGTGATAGAGGGAGCAGTCAGTCGGGAGGATTGGAGTGTAGATGTGGTAGTAGACCCAATATGGGAGACAAAGATACTTCCTAGTGATGGAGGATGGAATGCCTCCCTCGCTAAGAGGGAGTGTTGATTTTTGTAGCTTCGGGAGGCATTCTCACTAGAGGAACATGTGTCAAGCATGTGGGAATCTTTGTTGGCACTAGCTTAGCCTTTCGTTTCAATGAAATCGGTCTAGAAATGAGGCTAGGGCCTCATGGACAAGTTGATGGTCTTTGTGGGCTTGTTTGAGGGTGCCACACCCACAAAGAGGATTAACATATTCTAATTAATTGTTGAATTTAAAAGGGGTGCCTAAACTCACTCATAAGACTCCTATATAAAGAGAGGAGAGATTGTGACAAATCTCATTGTGTCATTATGGAGTTAGCATAAGTGAGAGTGCACTTGTGCTAATATCTTAGAAATTTCAGCAAGGGAAATTCTGCAATTATTAGAGAATTTGGCCTAAGGTTCTCGGTGATTTTATGTTTATGGTTTTGGCCAAGGAAGGCTTCTAATTTTCAGCCACACGTGTGAGGAAGAGAGAGGAGCAGGGCCACAATGTGGGAGAAAGGTACAACCACACGTGTGAGATAGGCTGGACGTGAGAGAGGATTGTACGATCCACATGTGTGAAGGAGAATAGTACGGGAGACAACTGCACATGTGGTACAGACAGGCCACACGTGTGAGGGCATAAAGGATAGCCACACATGTGATTTTCTGAAGGGTTTCAGGCCACACGTGTGAGACTTGGGCAGGTACATCAGGTCTATACTTCTAACATCAACAACCATACAACTAACATCAACAAGTGTATAGGTGGAAGCTGCAGTAGATCCACGAGCATAAGAATTTCTGGGTATTTTGTTGATTTTTTTGTTACTAGAGGACAAGGTTGTCCTCAAATTTTAGTGATTTTGTATTGTTTGGGAGGGTTGGTTTTGCCCTCAAAATTTATGAAATTTACAAAGTTGCAGAGCAATAAATTTGTGTCTCATATGCTTTGATGATTCATCTCTGATCTTGTTGTTTCCGCTACATATATTTTCAGTCAATAATTTTCAGTGTAAAGTTGTTTAGTGATAACAACTAGGGTTTATTGTTGCATCACTAGGAAGTAATTTTTAGATTTGAAAATTAGTCACATAAGGTTGCATATGAAAATTGACATGGGTAGAGTAACCCTCACTTGTTAATGGGTCTAGCCTAACTACTGGCGCAAGACCTTATATTTGTTTCAAATACATGAGTAGAGCTTAGGGTTGGGTTGTCTTTGTTGCAATGTTTCACAAGTGGAACATTTCAAATAAGGTATCTACCATTGAGGAAAGATAAGTTTTGAAGTCTAGGTAAAGAAGACAACATTCGTCTATTGATCAGTTTATTTAAGCCCTCTTTGGTCCTGTTCGGTTCACATATAATTATTTAATAGTTATTAGTACAAAACAATGGGAAATAATTGTAGATTCTAACCTTGTACAATATTTTGCTGCAAAGAGATTTTCAATTAAAAAACATAAAAGATACAATAGAAAATACACACATTATACAAAGTTTTTTCCCTTAGAAACCCAAACCGGGAAAACCAACATATTCTATAGTTATTCACATGAGACATTGTTTACAATACAATATACATATAGGAGCCAACGACATCCAAAACCGTAGTCCAATGACCTGGATTAGTCAACAACCCTAATTCCTTAACCGGAAAAAGAAAACCATTGGTGAAAAACCATGTGCCGAAAAACCACCTAAAAAGTGACCACGAAAATCGAGGACAACCCAAAAATGGACATGAAAACTGAAGAAAACCAATAGTGATTTAGAAAAGGTACTATTCATGGCTAAGGAAAATCAAACAAGAAACTATGATAGTTCAGAAGAATAAGGCGAAGTCGATCTCAGAGCAGAATTAATTAGTGCCTTAGAAGATCTAAGGAATGAAAGAAAAAAAATCAAGTCACTCAAGAAAGAACTAAAAGTAAAAGAAACCGAGAATCTCAACTCAGAGGAAGTCAAGCAGATAATTACGAAGCTGAAAGTTCAGGTTGAAGAAGATAGAGGGATTGAAGAAACACTCAAAAGTTAGCTAGCAGAGAAGGAGAAGGTGATTGAAAGGTTGGAAGCAGAAGAAGTCACTCCAAGAAAAGATCTTCAGAAGAAGAACATGCAACAAGATAGCACCAAGACATTGGATAAGATCATCGACAATCAAAAGCCATACTATGATAGGTTTGGACTAGGATACAACCAAATGCAGACTGAGAAAGGTTCAAGCTCCATGACGAAAGCAACATAACAAAAGAGTTATGCAGAAGTTCTCAAAGGAAGGAATCAAGGTCAACAAGAATAAAAAATAAATGAAAACATAAGACCTTCTACATTCAAGCAACAAGGAAGCTTCAATTATTACAACCAAAGAGAAGATATTGATAAGCCAAGGAAAAATTACAGAAGGACTACACTACAATGAAAATCATTCACTCCCAGGTATATAAATTTAATTTGTGGTCATTGTTTTTATTGTACTAACATTAGACATAAGGTCGTGGATTGCAGGGCTTATGAAAGAAACAATCAGGCAAGAAATGCTTATGTGGCCCCACAAAGTATTGAATGTTACAATGTCACAACTATGTACACACATCTCAAAATTGCAGAAGCGTGATAAGGCCTCCCATGAAAGAAAATATTGATGTGGGATACAAGAAGGTTTGGAGAAGTAGTGAAAAACAAGAGGAGCAAGTAAATGAAGAACATGTCCAAGGAATCGTACTTTCAGGATTTGCAGTAACACGAGAACACGATGAATTTACAGGCAAAGAGGAAAGTGTTAGAATTCAAAAGGAGGATGAAGAAGATGTCAAAACTAAGGACGATGACAGAATTTAGGAAGAGAAAGAAAGGGATGGTGTATATATAGATGAAGAGGAAGATGACTCTGCATTAGAGAAGGTATTGTTCTGAGCCATTCGGCTTGGAGACTCCCAGGTAATATGAATATTAGACAAGGGGAGTCAATGCAGTATCTTCTATAGATTAGAGAACCATACTTCGAGCAGCTTGCAGAGATCGAGTAGACAGTTTCAGAACAATCGGTTAATAGAAGTACATTATGACAAATTTATCGATTGCAATAGTGAAGATTTCATGATAGTTCAGTGACACATGAGTCAACATTGTGGACAATTGTGTAGCAGAGTCATGGACAGTATGGACAAAGATGGATTCGTAAGAACACTTAGCATGTTTGGACATATGCATGTCAATGGATGAGAGCATGAGTTCAGGACATATTGGTTCATAAACCAACTCAGAGCATGGATTCAAAGATTGGGTTTACAGATTTGTTCAAAGTATGGTTCAAAAAGTGGTTCATATAATGTTGGATGATTATTTGAATTCTTTTCATATATGTTAGTTGATTACTCAACAAAGCACCAATGGACAATAAATCCAATAGGTTGAGGTACAACTTGATGCATGTATGACGCATGGACATGTCCAAGGATTGCCATAGGAATAACATATCATGGTATTCTTGATGCAGTATTGTTGAGTAGTTGATCAATGTTCTGATAGAGCAACAATATCTACAACAGAAGGAAATTGTAGTAGTAACATATTGCTCACAGTGATTACATGACATCTTGCAGAGAAGATATGGGGAGACATACCCACAGGGGGAGTTGTTTTCTTAACCATTATTGGTTAGAGCATGTACAATGTCAGATCGACAGGGGGAGTTAATCCTTTCTCAAAGGGAGAGAGAAAGTAATCAAAGGCATGAAGATAAGGGGAGAAACTCCAAAGGGAGATGCCCTTTTCCATTGGTGTCAAAGGGGGAGAGATAGAAACATTGACCAAGAGAGATGACAGTGTTGCCATCAATGTTGGTGTTGCCATCAATGCCAAAGGGGAAGATTGTTGGACAATTGATTTAGGTTGATGGACAATTGGTTTGGATTGTTGGTTGTCCTTGATGTCAACCCTAGGAGACTGATATTGTAAGTTGATGTCAAACCTTAGAGATTGATGTCAACCCTTGGAGAAGTCTGGTAGTGAATTTCGGTAGCACAAAGGTATGGGTAAGGGACACGAGTTTGTCTGAGGTTTAAAGGCATGAAGATCAATAAATATGTAGGTAAAACTATTCTAGATAGATAGTACATGTCATGCCATTTTCGGTGATATGTGAAACACCACATAACTCCTCACGGTTAGAGAGTTATGACCTTGTGAAGTTGGAGAACCCTCATGAGTTATCTAGAAGCCCCTAGAAGGTCAAATAAGTCAAATTATTCTAGAAACTCCTAGAAGAAGTTGACTAGTCAAAGTGGGTGAAACTAGGAGTTTATCATGGGTTAAGTAGTAGCAAAAATAAAATAATTGAAAATAAATTAGTTGCAACTAGAAGTGGTGAGTTTATTATTTGTGGATAAAGTGGTTGTAAGTGGATAAGTGGGTTAGCCCTAAAAGAAGGAAGTTGGGTAAAATTAGTTAGAATATAACCCCTTGAAGAAGTTACTTGGAGAGTATAAATAAGAGAGCAAATAACTCCCATTAACACCTACCCTACCTATTGAATATTATTGAATATCTATTTTGTGAAAAGTCTATTGTAGGTACACATTGATACATCAAGTTACCTAAGTCAGAGGTAGTAAAGGAGGCTTGACGGGGAAAGTTTCGGAGTTGCAGAATTACTGAAAAAACTCTAGTTTTTGAGGTGTACACAGGATATAGTGGAGAAAATAATGTACATACACATGCTGCAGTGGATTAGGGCACGTACATACGCGGGCTGAAGAAGAAGAGGTCACGTACATCTGGGAAAAGCCACGAAAGCTTGAGTTGCTGAGGGTGCCAAGTTCTCAGAGTCTGAAAGCAAGTTCCCAGGAAGATCTACAGTGATCAGGTACAACAGATCTATCTACAGGTTCAAAAGGTATGTCATATTCTTATGTGTAGTTGGATATTGTTGTCTCCATGAGATATGGTTATGGGTGTTTGAAGATTTTCCCTAGAGAGGTTGTTGGTTGTATGGCACTTATTATATGAACTAGATCTACAAAAATACAACAATGGCATGTTTGGTATTATTCATTGGTACATCTTGTTGGTTTAAGTGTTGAGGCATAGCTTGTATTTCTTGGTACATGGTTGAAGGTATTAGTTGTGAAGTGGTGTGGAGTTGTTTGTGTAGTGTGAGGCTGCATATTAGTGAGGATTTGATGTCTAGTCCATGTGAGGGTTGTTACACATGATTATGATTGTGTGCACATGTATGGCACATGACTAGAGAGATATAGATGCACATGATTTGAGTGATATTCTTGAGATATTGAGATCTGATCTATTGAGTAGAGTATTGAGACATATTGTTGGTGATGGTTATGAGGTATTGTGATGCACTTATGATGGTACATGTTGTGTGAGTGCTCTATGTACATGGTTGATAGAACATGTTGATTGGTACATGTTGGGATAGGTTACAAGTCGATGTGATAGAGGCAACAATGAGTCTGAGTTCAGAAAGGTGAAAAACCTAGCTTTCTGAAGGTGTACGGAGGCTGCAGTATAGACAAGTCACGTACATATGCAGGATGAAATATAGATAGATCGTGTACATACGGGAGTGTTAACGGGCAAATTTGACATGCTGTCAACTGGAAGAACAGATCCTGTCCGGGGTTGTCTAAATAACCCAAGCCGTTTGGTGTAACCTATTCTGACGGGTTTAATGGCTCCGTTAGCCAACTAGGGTCATAAAGATAGAAAAATAAAATAAACTAACTAAAGAAAAGATTCTAACAATCGACACAATAATTACAAATATTTATCTAAGAATGTGAATATACAAATGATTATGAACAGTTTGTATACAGTTTACAAGATTTGCATGAAATCTTGCGAAAATGATTGTTTGATAAAGTTTATGAATCAAATCTGAATAACACTTATTTTTTTTTTTTTTTTTTAAGATATTAAACAAATAAATACTAAGTGAATACGATTGAAACAATGACACAAAAACAGTCAAAGCTAATTAATGTAATAATCGTTTCATTCATAAACAACTTAACTAAATAACACATATAATAACATGTAGTTGATCAACGAAACTGATATTATCTTTCTGTGTTGTATGAGCTCCTGCCTGTACTATTGTTAAGGGAAACCTATAAAAGAACAATACTAGCACTTCTAGAATACATTCAAAGAAGTATTTGATATTGGAGTAAATTAATAAAAACAGGAAGACAACTAATTAAAAATCGTGTGATCTTAAGATAATCAATATTTAAGAACGAAAGAAAACTCAATTCTGAGTATTGATATTATCCATCATTTAACATTAGAAATAAATTCCACAATAATCAAATGATCGATTAATCACACATAAAAAATGGAATAAGAAATTATGGAGAGCATATAACATTTAACAGTATGAAAACACCATATGATGACAAGCTAAAGCTAAAATCAACCATAATAATATTTTCATAATATAACAGTAATGAAAGAACGAAATGGAATAAGCATCACACAGGTCTAAAGCCAAAGATGAATTGTTTTCCCATATTCTTTCACAAAATCACATGCCCATACTGTAGTTCTTGAAGAATTTTTTTTGGATAATAGACTCTTAAAGATGGAAAAAATTAATTAATACATAAATGATAGCAATTAATTATGTATTGATAAAAAAGACTAAAGATAATTTAAATCAATGCACAATCAATTATTAAAAGAATATGAATATATTATAATGAAAATAAAACCATTTTACTCACAGGACAAAAGCCATTAAGCAACTTGGAATTCCACATTCTTCTTTGAAAATACTCGTCCATTCTCTCAAAGATTCCAACCATCCATTACTCCATTTGAAAAGAAGAAAAATTTACAAAAGAAATAATATACAAAAGAAATAATATACAAAAGAGAAAGGATTAAAATCCTCCTCTCAATTTCTTGGATCTCTATGGCTCTGAACTTTCTCATATATTTATACAATGAATGAACAATCTGGGCGTCACTATTAATTTTCGCCACCTGAAATTTGCCTTGTAAAAATACATCAATATCTCTCAAATCGTACATTTTTTTGGGAAAATCGTTACGCGGAAGGTAAATGGGTAAATTTCGGTTCTGGGTTTTCAATTGTTTTTCAAATTCCTTATGGTTTGACTGCAATCAGTCCTGCAAAATCGCTTGTTTGATCTTGACGCCTTTTCAAATTTTATCTGTTGTTGCTCATAAATTTATTTGTAGCAATCCAAAATTATTTTTGGATCAATCATCTTGAACGTATTTGGATAATAAAATCAAGCCATGATTAGATCCGTATCAAATATTTGATAATAGAAACCCGTGAAAAAAAAAAAAAAACATAAATTAATAACCTAAAAATTGTGAATAAAACAAAATCTAGAAAAATAAAAAATGAATTTAAACTAACTATAACTTATAAACAAACATTGTTTATAATTTGCTTTCAAATATGATCTTAAAATTCTAGAATCTTCAAGTTAATGGAGAAGAGAAAAATATTAATTTTGTTTTTTTACAAAATCAAACAAATGATAGATAATTCTTTTATTATTATTATTTTGAAATGAAATGCAAAATGAAAAAAAAATTTAATTAATTAATATCACCAAATGATTTCATGAAAATGAGAAACCAACCAAGATATTATTTGATGAAATATTGAACCCATTATTCAAAATAGTCAAACTTGTTAATGAGCAAAAGAAAGAACAGATATTCATAATTTAAACGAAAGTAAACAGTTGATAAAAATTAACGTTTTTGTTTAAATTGAGGTTTTTGTGCTTGTTTCAAACTTTTGACATATACTCTTGTAATGAATGTTTCATACTATAGTAAATGTCTTAAGTTTGTCTCAAAGCAAGCCAAGGTATGAAACTATTTGAAAAGGTTGATTCGGTAGCTCATTGTAATGATCAAGATTCTAATGGGGGCCCTTTAAATTTTGTAAAAATTTAGGGGGAGTTGTTGGGGCCCAACGAATGACGACTTATTGGGTGAAGCAGTTATCTCTGATCTGGTAAGATTTCATTTCAGGAAGAAAATAATAAGACTTATAAAAGGATTTAAGCTCCCTGAAATAAATTCACTCTAAGACCATATAGTATTAGGATAAGCTCAATGTTATAACTAGATAATAGAATTTTCTTTACAGAAGATTATGACCTGAAATAATGTTTTAATCAAAGAGTCACGATGTTTATAAAAGAAATTCAATACCGTTGACAGAGCCACTGCTGCCAGCAGGCGTCCATAGCCTCGGAAGGGATGTCATTTAACCCACTCAAATGCTTTAATCCCATCCAATAGTTGTATCCACTTGATGTATACTTCCATAAAAGTTAATTTAAAAACATATACCTGCTACCTCTCGACTCGACATTGCTTCGTTGCCAGCAGGCCTGTTCAGTACGCGACGAAGTTGTCTTGGTATCATGTGTGCATTTACCCGCTGCCAACTGTTGAAATAATGTAACTGCAAAGAGTATTCTTATTATTATTGTTATATTATTCATAGGATCAATCCCCATAGTGGATTGATCATGTCGGTTGTTGTATTAGGACCAAATCCCCTTTTGCGGATTGGTCAACAAATAATTGTAATAGGTAGAATAAGAAGTCGGCCCCAACAGTTATTATTGAGACCTAGAAATATGATAAATGTGGGTTTACCCACCCAGAGTGAGAAGTCGGCCCTGCTAGTGAAAGTCACTTCACACGTGCCAGACTTGTATATATAGAGAGGCTAGCGCCTCACTTTAACACACAACACACTTGCTCATTTTCTAAGAGGCAAGCTACAACTTACCAGTTGGAGAGAGGGAGAAGAGTGGCGCATCTTTTGGAGAGGACTATCTGTATTGGTTTGAGTTATCTCTTGACGTTGTATTGACAATTTATGATAAGGAAGTTTTTGCTGGGTTTTCTTCCCCTAGAGGGTTTCCCAGGATAAATGCTGTGTCTCTTGTGAATGTGTATTTCTCAGTGATCTTGTTCTTATGTTGCTCTTATCTATTGAAATGCAAAGAACTATAATAATGGCACAAAACATTAACACCAACGAGCCTATTCAGTACCCTGACGGGTTTACACACACTTCCCACACATAAGTTCTTTCAACCCTCTTATGCCACTTTTAAATAATAATACAATTATAGATTTCTTGATGATAAAGAGAGCGGGGTGATACTGGAGGTTAATTGCAATACAGGTGAATAGTTTATTTATTTTCTTTCAAAACTGGAAGTTTTATCATGGTTTAGAGATTTTAGATTTCCTTTAAGAAATCATCTAGAGAGTGGGGAAGCACTTAAAAGTGAGTCTTTAAGAATATGGACGACGTAAAAAGTTTAAAGATCATCGTAATTCTCAAAGATTTAAACCATATCTCTGGTGTAATACTCTGACAAAGACAATTTGAGGACAAAATGAAAGTGACAATTGACTTAAAAATCAATTGTCTGAGCTATATCTTAATATCATGACCTCTTTGAAATATTTCAATTTGCTTGAAAAACATAAGTCTTAAAATAAATGCTTCATTCGACAATAACTTTTTGATCTTAAATATTTTGATTCAAAAAGACAGATAAGAAGGAAACTCATTCAAAGCAATCAAAGAAAACAAAAAACACACAACAAACCAAATCAAATTTTATTAATGGGATTTAAAATCATAAGTAAACAAAATCAAAACAACAAAATACAACTTTTCAAGAAACGATTTTGGCCATAGATAAACTTGAGCTTTTGGATCCACTAACATCTCACTGTAAAATAAAGGAATAAATAAATCATATAAAATATCATGTGGGAGCAAGTTCTTTTTTTAATATATTGATGCATGAGATGCTACTTTGACCAAGAATTATTATTCAAAATAAAAGAGACTAAAAGAAAATAGAAAAATCCTTATTAAGATGAGTGCAGTCATACACGTGGCACCTTGGGTCAGGGTTGAATTGATAGTTCAAATTTACTTATCTCTTTACTTTCCATTTAAAATTTTCATGATGATACTACGTTTTTGAAAAGAAATATTCAATAAAAAGCAAATAGAAAAAGATTTAAAGTGGACTTCCCTGACAACATTCATATTATGGTTCTCTTGGTGTACCCACTTGTGTTCATAACTGCATTATTACACAAAGAAATATTGATAAATAAAGCTAAAGGAAACTTATTCCTAAACCTACTCTAAAATACTAAATAGATGAAAACACTAAGTAAAATCGTATTTCCAGTGCAGACACAAGAGCATCTTCAATCCTACACGACATAGAAAATTGAAAATCAAAATAAAAGAATGTAGTATTTGTAGATGCAAAAGAAATATGTCATGCTTACCTCCTATATATTCATTTAAAAACAAAACAAGCACGACCTTACCATTCTTTTGAAACTTCTTGATGTATGAATCCTCCAACCATTCTGCAATCTGGTTGTGATATGGGTCATAATGGCATGGAAGAGTGTAAGTAAGTTTGAAAAACTTGTCATTATTATAGGGACCCGACATAACCATCAACCAAGGCCGAAGTGTCACATCCTCCTGACAATTCTCCAAGTGTTCATCAATTTCTTCACATGAAGAATCTAAGAGAATCATGCTATGCTTACTTCCTAGATATTTAGGTAAAAACAAAGCAAGCACAACTTTATCTTTATTATGTAGATTTTTCATATACGAATCTTCAAGCCAATCTAAGATCCTGTCATAAAAATTAGGATGCAAACTATGAATTTGATGAGATGGATATATCAATGGGGAACACATCATAAGAGGATTCATGACATCAGTTAGATTATTGGTTTGAACGCTTCCTTTGATGATATTGATCGTTTCAAAATGTGAAGCATAAACATTAAAATTCGAACTAATGAAATAACGAATATGCAATGTAGAATATTCGATCTCCATAAGGATGAGTGCATTGTCTTTTTCAACAATAAATCATGTAAAATCATTTTGCAACATGTCATTTTTCCATGTGAGTGACAAAAGTGAAAGAGCATCAAATCCAACTTCATAAATGTTATGTTTGGAATTAATTTCACCAAATTTTGGCATATCAAAAAGATTTGATTGTGATGGCAAAGAGTAAGATACTATGGATAAAGTATCAAGTCCACCAGAATCTAAGAAGAGATCGGGATATAAAGAGTAAAAGGAATCAGAAATGAGCACATGAAAAGAATATCTTGAGCTATGATATTTAACAATGGTATTCTCAAGACATTCCTCTTCATTTTCCTTAAAACTTTCACTCTGTTTTGGTGATAAATTCTTCAACATAATATGATCATCTAAATTTTCCTCCTGTAGGATAGACAATTCAAAACTTTCATGAAAAACATCTGATCTTTCATGTTGATAAGGTACGAATTGTAGATGAGGGTTTAAAGTTTCTTCTTCCAATTGCAGATCTACATCTCTAATCAGTTTCATTGGAATGTTAGAATGCTTAAGATCATTTTCGTCACCTAAGTGTTCTTCAATAACTAAATTTAAGTACTGATTAGAGCAAGAGTTAGAAGAATATGGTCATTCACCTTCACCCAACATCAAATCTTCTTTCACGACGGTCGAGGGCTGAATATGCAATGATTCAAAGGAAAAACTAGTTTGATTGTCAGTAAGAACATTTTCAATAGATTCTACCTCCCTTGCTTGTTAAAATTTTTTGGATGGATCCCTCTCATCTCGTAAACAAAATTCTTCTTGCAATTGAGTGATAGTAATTGCAACCAATTCATCATTCGCGATTGAATGTGACTGGATGAAAGGGATGCAAGCATCATAGAGGAGATTTAGTACAAATGACATGTCATCAAGATTAAATTTACAGAGAACATGATAGATTCTTGTTGAAAAGATTTCTGGAGATGAATTGCCATTGATTAGTAAAGTCTGAAATTATTCACATAATTGATTGTAATTATATTTTTCAAAATCATCTAAAAATTCATCTACAAACTAAAACCAATCAATAATGTGATATGATGGAAAAGATTCAAACCAATGTTTAATCCGACCCCTGAAAGTGAAAGCAAAAAAACTGCATAAAACCTTTAAAACATAAATGTCATGCTTGATGCATTTACACAAAAACTTGTTAAGATGGTCTTTTGCAAATACATCCCCCCCACCATCAAAGGTGAGTTTTGACAAGCGAGAGACTGTATCGTTGGGAATATCAAGTAATGAGAAGTGGAAAGCATGTTCCAACACAGTGATTTGGGGAGCCATGGGAAATTAATTAAATTCGAAACAAAGACTCCTATAAGGCCAACTTGTCTGTCTGGACCGCCTTCTAGTGCATTTCAAGATGACACAAAAGAAAGATTTATAAATCTGGAATTATGAAAGGCTAAGGGGTGAAACATTTAATCATTAAATTTACTCAGCCCTCCTTCTAGCGCTATTTGTTGATGGACAAATTTGACATGCTGTCAACTGGAAGAATAGATTCGGTCTAGGGTTGTGTAAATAACCCACGCCGTTTGGTGTAACCTATTCTGATGGGTTTAATGGCTCCGTTAGCCAACTAGGGTCATAAAGATAGAAAAAAAAAAAAAACTAACTAAAGAAAAGATTCTAACAATCGACACAATAATTACAAATATTTATCTAAGAATGTGAATATACAAATGATTATGAACAGTTTATATACAATTTACAAGATTTGCATGAAATCTTGCGAAAATGATTATTTGATAAAGTTTATGAATCAAATCTGAATAACACTTTTTTTTGTTTTGTTTTTTGTTTTAAGATATTAAACAAATAAATACTAAATGAATATGATTGAAACAATGACACAAAAATAGTCAAAGCTAATTAATGTAATCATCGTTTCATTCATAAACAACTTAACTAAATAACACACAGAATACCATGTAGCTGATCAATGAAACTGATATTATTTTTCTGTGTTGTATGATCTCCTGCCTGTACTGTTGTTAAGGGAAACCTATAACAGAACAATACTAGCACTTCCAGAATACATTCAAAGAAGTATTTGATATTGGAGTAAATTAATAAAAACAGGAAGACAACTAATTAAAAATCGTGTGATCTTAAGATAATCAATATTTAAGAAGGAAAGAAAACTCAATTCTTAGTATTGATATTATCCATCATTTAACATTAGAAATAAATTCCACAATAATCAAATGATTGATTGATCACACATAAAAAATGGAATAAGAAATTATGGAGAACATATAACATTTAACAGTATGAAAACACCATATGATGACAAGCTAAAGCTAAAATCAACCATAATAATATTTTCATAATATAACAATAATGAAAGAACGAAATGGAATAAACATTACACAGGTCTAAAGCCAAAGATGAATTGCTTTCCCATATTCTTTCTCAAAATCACATGCCCATACTATAGTCCTTGAAGATTATTTTTGAATAATAGACTCTTAAAGATGGAAAAAATTAATTAATACATAAATGATAGCAATTAATTATGTATTGATAAAAAAGACTAAAGCTAATTTAAATCAATGCATAATCAATTATTAAAAGAATATCAAGATATTATAATGAAAATAAAACCATTTTACTCACAGGACAAAAGCCATTAAGCAACCTGGAATTCCATATTCTTCTTTGAAAATACTCGTCCATTCTCCTAAAGATTCCAACCATTCATTACTCCATTTGAAAAGAAGAAAAATTTACAAAAGAAATAATATACAAAAGAGAAATGATTAAAATCCTCCTCTCAATTCCTTGGATCTCTATGGCTCTGAACTTTCTCATATATTTATACAATGAATGAACAGTCTGGGCGTCACTATTAATTTTCGCCACCTGAAATTTGCCTTGTAAAAATACATCAATATCTCTCAAATCATGCATTTTTTTGGGAAAATCTCTATGAGTAAGGTAAATGGGTCCATTTCGGTTCTGGGTTTTCAACTGTTTCTTCAAATGCCTCACGGTTTGGCTGCAATCAGTCCTACAAAATCGTCTGTCTGATCTTGACGCCTTTCCAAATTTTATCTGTTGTTGCTCATAAAATTATTTGTAGCAATCCAAAATTATTTTTTGATCAATCGTCTTGAATGTATTTGGATAATAAAATCAAGCCATGATCAGATCCGTATCAAATATTTGATAATAGAAACCTGTGAAACAAAAAAAAACCTAAATTAATAACCTAAAAATTGTGAATAAAACATAATCTAGAAGAATAAAAAATGAATTTAAACTAACTATAACTTATAAACAAACATTGTTTATAATTTACTTTCAAATATGATCTTAAAATTCTAGAAGTTTCAAGTTGATGGAGAAGAGAAAAATATTAATTTTGGTTTTTTACAAAATCAAACAAATGATATATAATTCTTTTATTATTATTATTTTGAAATGAGATGCAAAATGAAAAAAAAGAATTTAATTAATTAATATCACCAAATGATTTCATGAAAATGAGAAACCAACCAAGATGTTATTTGATGAAGTATTGAACCTATTATTCAAAATAGCCAAACTTGCTAATGAGCAAAAGAAAGAACACATAATCATAATTTAAATGAAAGTAAACAGTTGATAAAAAATAACGTTTTTGTTTAAATTGAGATTTTTGTGCTCGTTTCATACTTTTGACATATACTCTTGTAATGAATGTCTCATACTATAGTAAATGTCTTAAGTTTGTCTCAAAGCAAGCCAAAGTATGGAACTATTTGAAAAAAGTTGATTCTGTAGCTCATTATAATTATCAAGATTCTAATGGGGGCCCTTTAAATTTTGTAAAAAATTAGGGGGAGTTGTTGGGGCCCAACATGGAGCTGTAGCATACACAGGTCATGTACCTATTGGTTTTGGTTGGTACAGGTTGATTGCTGGTACATGTTAGTCATAGGTTATTGGTACAGGTTGGTTATAGGTTGTTGGCACAGATTGGTCCAATTTTGTAGTGGTATATATCACAGTGACAGTGTGACAATGGTTTCATCATCTATTTGGAATTTAATTTCACGGCGACAGGACGGGGCAAGGAAAAGAAGTTGTAGCCTCCTTCTGATTGGTGCCAGAGAATAAGGGAGTTGGAGCTTCCTTCAGGTTGGAGCTTGAGAACTAGCTGGTCGTATTCGGAGAACATAAGGGGTTGTAGCCTCCTTCTGGTTGTAGCCAGAGAATTAGGGAGTTGAAGCTTCCCTCAGGTTGTATCCTAAGAAACTAGGGGGTTGGAGCCTCCTTCCAGATGGAGCTGGAGAATTGGAAGTTGGTGCTTCCTTGAATGTAATTCTTAAAAACATATAAGAAAACCATTCAGTGGTTTTCTCCCGCATTGGGTTTTCACTTAAAATACTGGTGTATTGTGCATTGTGTAGATGTGTTTATTATTGGTTATTATGCACTGATGGATGTTAATGTTATATGATGCAATCACATATTAAAGATGAACTGATGAACATTGTTGAATAAGTTAAAAGAATACAAATTTTGGTTAAAAGGATTAATAAGTGGTATAAATTGTTCATTACTAATTCACCTCCCCCCTCTCAGTAATCCAACAATTGGCATCAGAGCAGGTCCTTCAAGAAACAATTTAACAACTGGAAGGAGAGCATGGATCATGCTAGAGTTGTGATGCCACAATTTAATTGTGAGAAATATGCACTCTAGAGCAAGAAAATACATACACACATATAGGCACATGGATTCGATGTTTGGCAATCAGTGGTGGATGGATACAAAGCACCAACTACTCCTCCAACAGACAATGATGAAAATAAACTTGTAGAAAATAATTCAAGAGGCAAGAATGCTATTCAAAATGGTGTAGATGAACCAATATTTACTAAAATCATGCACTGTGAATCCGCCAAGGAGATGTGGAACAAACTAAAGAATATATATGAAGGAGACAAAAAAGTTAAGGAAGTCAAACTTGAAATCTCCAAAGAAAAGTTTGAACAGTTAAAGATGAATGGAGATGAAAACATAACAACCTACTTTCTACACATCGATGAGGTAGTAAACGACATCAAAGGCTTGGGAGATGAGATAAAGGAACTGGTCATTGTTAAAAAGGCATTGAGATCCCTACCAATGAGATTTGACTCAAATATATTATCCCTAGAAGAAAGAGTGGATCTAGATACAATGACCATGGATGAGTTACATGGGATATTCACAGCTTATGAGATGAGGACAAAACAAGACAATCTAGTTACAAAGGAAGTTGCATTCAAAGCATCTATGAAGACAAAGAAAAGTAACAAACAACAATCAAAGTCAGTTCACAAGCAAAAGCCAAAGTCAGAATATAGTTGCAGCGATGATTCAGAAGAAGATGAAGAAATGACAGACTTAGTAAGAAATTTGCAAAAGGGAACAGGTAAATATAAAGGTAAGCCTCCGTTGAAATGTTTTAATTGTGGTAGAATTGGTCATTTTGCAAATAAGTGTCCTTATGCCAAAAATTCAGATAGTGATAAAGAGGAAGAGCCCAAGAAAGAAAAGATATATCAAAAGGGAAATTGGAAAAGCAAAAAGAAAGTCTTCAAGAAAAATCTATACTCAAGAAAAGGCAGTTCCTCATTTGGTGAAGATGATGAAACCGACAATGATTTAGAAAAGATATTATTCATGGCTAAGGAAAATCAAACAAGAAACTCTGATAGTTCATAAGAAGAAGGCGAATTCGATCTCATAACATAATTAATTAGCGTCTTATAAGATCTAAGGAATGAAAGAAAGAAAAATGAGTCACTCAAGAAAGAACTAAAAGTAAAAGAAACCGAGAATCTCAACTCAGAGGAAGTCAAGCAGATAATTACAAAGCTGAAAGTTCAGGTTGAAGAAGCTAGAAGGATTGAAGAAACACTTAGAAGTCATCTAGCAGAGAAGGAGAAGATGATTGAAAGGTTGGAAGCAAAAGCAGTCACTCTAAGAAACTTTCTTTAGAAGAAGAATATGCAACAATATAGCACCAAGACATTGGATAAGATCATTAACAATCAAAATCCATACTATGGTAGGTCTGGACTAGGATACAACCAAATGAACACTGAGAAAGGTTCAAGCTCCATGATGAAAGCAAGAGAACAAAAGAGATATGCAGAAGTTCTCAAAGGAAGGAATCATGGTCAACATGAATAAAAAAGAAATGAAAACATAAGACCTTCTACGTTCAAGCAACAAGGAAGCTTCAATCATTTCAACCAAAGATAAGATCGTGATCAACCAAGGAAGAACTACAGAAGGACTACACTACAAGGAAAATCATTCACTCCCAGGTATGTAAATTTATTTTATGGTCATTGTTTTTATTGTACTAACTTTGGACATAAGGTTGTAGATTGTAGGGTTTATGAAAGAAATAATGAGGCAAGAAATGTTTATGTGGCCCCACAAAATATTGAATGTTACAAATGTCACAACTATGGACACACAACTCGAAATTGCAAAAGCATGATAAGTCCTCCCATGAAAGAAAATATTGATGTGGGATACAAGAAGGTTTGGAGAAGAAGTGAAAAACAAGAGGAGCAGGTAAATGAGGAACAAGGATTCCAAGGAATCGTACTTTCAGGATTTGCAACAACACAAGAACATGATGAATTTACAGGCAAAGAGGAAAGTGTTAGAATTCAAGCGGACGATGAAGAAGACGTAAAAAATTAGGATGATGGCAGAATTCAGGAAGAGAAAGAAAGGGAAGGTCTATATACAGACAAAGAGGAAGATGACTCTGCATCAGAGCGGTTATTTTGTCGAGCCATCCAGCTTGGAGACTCCTAGGTAATATGAATATTAGATAGGGGGAGTCAGTGCAATCAATACAGATTAGAGAACCATCATTCAAGCATATTGCAGAGATTGAGTAGACAGTTTCAGAACAATCAGTTAGCAGAAGTAATGTATGACATATTGATCGATTGCAACAGTGAATATTTCATGATAGTTCAGTGACACACGGGTCAACATTGTGGATAGTTGTGTAGTAGAGTCATGGACAATATGGACAGAGATGGATTTGTAAGAACACTTAGCAGATTTGGACAGATGTATGTTAGTGGATGAGAGCATGAGTTCAAGATAGATTGGTTCAAAGACCGGCTCAGAGCATGGATTCAAAGATTGGGTTTACAGATTTGTTCAGAGTATGGTTCAGAAAGTGGTTCATATAATGTTGGATGATTTTTTGAATACTTAAATTTTTGAATGATTTTCATATATGTCAGTTGATTACTTAAGGAAGCACCAATGGACAATAACTCCAATAGGTTGAGCTACAACTTGATGCATGTATGATGCATGGACAAGTCCAAGGATTGTCATAGGAATAACAAATCATGGTATTCTTGATGCAATATTGTTGAGTAGTTGATCAATGTTCTGGTAGAGCAACAACATCCGTCGCAGAAGCAAATTGCAGTAGTAGCATATTGTTCAGAGTGATTACATGACATTTTGTAGAGAATATAGAGGGAGACATACCCACAAGGGGAGTTATTTTCTTAACGATGATCGGTTAGAGCAGGTACAATGTCAAATCGACAGGTTGAGTTAATCCTTTGTCAAAGGGAGAGATAAAGTAATCAAAGGAATGAAGACAGGGGGAGCAACCCCAAAGGGAGATACCCTTTGCCATTGATGTCAAAGGGGGAGAGATAGAAACATTGATGAGGAGAGATGAAAATGTTTCCATGACTATTTGTTTCCTTCAATGTTGGTGTTGCCATCAATGCCAAAGGGGAAGATTGTTGGACAATTGGCTTATGTTGATGGACAATTGGTTTGGATTGTTGGTTTTCATTGATGTCAACCCTTGGAGAGTGATATT
>ML828798.1:46454-59019 GCA_009831015.1 Picea engelmannii
CTTAAATTATATCAGATGGTCATATGAAGTGCTAACCCTTTGTATATAGCCTGCATATATATTTTTCTATTGTTGCTTTGTTACGGGCAGGTGTTCTCATTTGGGACTATACTTCATTATTGGCTGATTAGCCGAACCTTCTGCTTTTTTTGGTGGTAACCCGTGAAGGGGAAACTTTAACTCTGACCTTATATCTCAGCCTCTTCAAAACTCCAGGTTAACAGGGACGTCTCCCCTGGGATAACCTCCCTAAATAGAAAGGACCTCCCCATCGTGGTGACATTGGGTGGGGAAGGTTCCTGTGACGCCAGTTTGGCCTCAATCCTCTAGCCTTTTGACCTAGCTACAAATTGTGTGATAACAGGTAGAACAACGATATGGGTAAGGGACCCGATTTTGTTTGAGGTTTAAAGGCATGAAGATTAGTGAATATGTAGGTAAGACTATTCTAGATGGATAGTACATGTCATGTTATTTCCGATGATATGTGGAACATCGCATAAATACTCACGGTTAGAGAGTTATGGCCTTGTGAAGTTGGAGAACCCTCATGAGTTATCTAGAAGCCTTTAGAAGGTCAAATAAGTCAAATTATTCTAGAAACTCCTAGAAGAAGTTGACTAGTCAAAGTGGGTGAAACTAGGAGTTAATCATGGGTTAAGTAGTAGTAAAAAGAAAATAATTAAAAATAAATTAGTTGCAACTAGAAGTGGTGAGTTTACTATTTGTGGATAAAGTGGTTGTAAGTGGACAAGTGGTTAGAAGTGGGTTAGCCCTAAAAGAAGGAAGTTGGGTAAAGTTAGTTAGAAGATAACTCCTTGAAGAAGCTATTTGGAAAGTATAAATAAGAGAGCAAGGAACTCCCATTAACACCTACCCTACCTATTGCATGTTATTGAATATCTAGTCTGTGAAAGGTCTATTGCAGGTACACATTGATGCATCAAGTTATGCAAGTCTGAGGTAGTAAAGGAGGGTTGACGGTGAAAGTTTCGGAGTTGCAAAATTACTGAAAAAACTCTAGTTTTTGAGGTGTACGCGAGTTGCAGTGGAGGAAGTAGCGTACATACATAGGATGTAGTGGATTAGAGTGTGTACATATGCGGGATGAAGAAGAAGAGGTAACGTATGGTTGGGAAAATCCATGAAAGCTTGAATTGCTGAGGGTTCTAAGTTCTCAGAGTATGAAAGCAAGTTCCTAGGAAGGTCTACAATTATCAGGTACAACAGATCTATCTACAGGTTCAAAATGTATGTCATATTCTTATGTGTAGTTGGATATTGTTGTCTCCATGAGATATGGTTATGGGAGTTTGAGGATTTTCCTTAGAGAGGTTGTTGGTTGTATGGCACTTATTGTATGAGCTAGATCTACATAAACACAACACTGGTATGTTTAGTATTATTCATTGGTACATCTTGTTGGTTTAAGTGTTGAGGCATAGCTTGTATTTCTTGGTACATGGTTGAAGGTTTTAGTTTTGAAGTGGTGTGGAGTTGTTTGTGTAGTTTGAGGCTACATATCAGTGATGATTTGATGTCTAGTCCATGTGAGGGTTGTTACACATGATTATGATTGTATGCACATATATGGAACATGACTAGAGAGATAGATGCACATGATTTGAGTGATATTCTTGAGATATTGAGATCTGATCTATCGAGGAGAGTATTGGGACATATTGTTGGTGATGGTTATGAGGTATTGTGATGTGCATAGTTGATGCACTTATGATGGTACAGCTTGTGTGAGTGCTTGATTTACATGGTTGATAGAACATGTTGATTGGTACAGGTTGGGATAGGTTACAGGTTGATGTAACAAAGGCAACAAAGAGTCAAAGTTTAGAAAGGTGAAAAACCTAGCTTTCTAAAGGTGTACACAAGTTGCAATATAGACATGCCGCGTTCATACGTAGGTTGCAGTATAGACAGGTCGCGTACAGATGCGAGCTGCAACATACACAGGTCACGTACTTGTTGGTTTTGGTTGGTACAAGCTGATTACTGGTATAGGTTAGTCACAGGTTATTGGTACATGTTGGTTACAGGTTATTGGCATGGATTGGTACATGTTGCAGTAGTATATATCACAATGATAGTGTGGCAATGGTTTCATCATCTATTTGGCATTTAATTTTAGGGCAGAAGGACGGGGCAAGGAAAGGGGGTTGTAGCCTCTTTCTGGTTGGTTTCGGAGAATAAGGGAGTTGGAGCTTCATTCAGGTTGGAGCTGGAGAATTGAAAGTTGGTGCTGCCTTGAATGTAATTCTTAAAGACATATAAGAAAAGCATTCTGTGGTTTTCTCCTGCATTGTGTTTCCATGTAAAATACTGGTGTACTGTGTATTGTGTGGATGTGTCTATTATTGGTTATTATGAACTGATGGATGTTAATGTTATATGATGAAATAACATATTAATGATGAATTGATGAACATTATTGAAGAAATTAAAGGAATACAAATTGTGGTTAAAAGGATTGATAAGTGGTATAAATTTCTCATTATTGATTCACCCCCCCTCTCAATAATTCAAAAATAATATCCTGGACCATTCTCTCCCCAACGCTTCAATCTATCTTATGTTAAAATGCACTCCTTTAGGACCAACCAAAAGAAATTAATTCCTTTCGGCATCCTATTGATCCATTTTCACGTATCACCTTTGAATTTCAAGTTAGCCATGTATAGAACCTTTCCCTGCCCCTTTGTTTTTTATTTCATAGTTCATCATGTGCTTATAGTTTCATTATATGATTGGGAAAAATTTCCATTCGTACACAATACTTAGTCATTTTTATGATTTTTGTTGTGTAGGTATTCCTTGTGTGGTGCAGAGATTTTATATTATAAAACTATCCCTCTTTGCTCCACACAAACTCTTCTTCCGCACAACCTATATTTTGCATAGGCCAACAATTTTTCATTTTCCATTTCTTTTTGTGTGCGGGGAACCTAATTCCAACCATTTTCTTCGTGCAATCTTTTCTTCCACACACACATTCTCCCGCACACTTCCCTCCGCACTTATACTCCTGCACAACCCTTGTGTAGAAAACCCCTCACAACCTTTATATCCACACACTCCATATTTATGCACTCCTGCACAACTTTCACTCCTATACAACTTTTACGTCCGCACAACTAAACTTCTAAAGGAATGATATCTCTCTACCACCGTTCCACATTTAGTAAAATATTCATGGATATCGTGCACCTTGCACATTATTCAAGGGTCATTTATGGTACATTTATGAGTTCCGATTCGCGAGATAAAGGGCGGTGACCTGGGGTTAATGTGGATTAATTATCACATTTTCCCATGAACCACTTGATTTTCAAAATAACTTCTATTTATGGTTTCTCGTATTTTGAAGAAAATTTGTATGTGTTGAAGGGATGGTTTTAGTAAATGTTATTCATGCACTTATCCTTAAAGGATCTTGAGCTCCATAATTAAGTATTAGTCCCTGTGTCATAACTCTGTAAATTGATTCAATTTACGTATGCTCTCTCCTCGCATCTATTGATGATCTTGGAGATAAAAAATAACTAGGATTGGCATCTATGACCGTAGGTTGTTCCCTGTTATCCTGGTTATTTTCTCTAAGTTGATTATATTTTAGATGGATCCTTCCATGGATATAATGGACTTCATAGAAGTATCTACTTTAGTATATAATATTCCCATGAAATCTATAACAAAACGACGAGCTTCATCAATGCTTTCAGGAACACGTTTCGACATGAGTTTAATCTCCATTCATGAGCCTAATTCTTCAAAACACTGGGAAATCCCCCCTATCCTTCCACAAGATGTTTATAAATTAAAGTGGTGGAATTACCTGTCTCATTCATTCATCAAATTCCACTCTATTGACATTCCTTTCTCTGCTCATGAAGATCCAATAAACATTACCTTAATAGACAAAGATCTAATTGGTTGGGAAAAAAGACAAGGATATTCTTATGCTCATATAGGTGCAATAAAGTTTGACTTAAATCCTTTAGTCAGGCCATATATTCTTGTATCTTACTTGGTCTGTGTCGTTGATATCACACATAATAAATTCTCCAATGCTTTAATTGGTGGATTTTCTGCACCTCTTTCTGATGGTCCCGCCTTTGCAATCGTTTTTCCTAAAACTCTGTTTGACTTTCTGATCCTTATATATATGAATTTTTAAAATCTTATATTCTCCCTCCAGGCTTGGATATGTCAGTAAATTCTCGTGTCATTCAACTCAAGTCTCTACTAGTTATTCATTTTGGCAATGATACTCTTCCTCCTTTACAAAAAATTGTCCAAAAAACTTCACGCTTGCACAACGTGGTGGAGAAGGACAAATCCAAGCAAGTTCATCCTGTTACGTTTGACTAGACTGGGATAGAATATCCCACTGTCCGGGAAAATAAGTATGACAACTTCAAAATCCAAATGATTTCCCATATATAAGACTTAATAAAGAAACCAGTTCCTTTTTCTACAATCCACAGGTCATTGTCCTTAAAACTCCCAGAATTGAATCCTCCTACATCTGAAATGAAACACACATGTAACCGGATCGTTACATCATCTTCATCCAACATGTCAAACTCACACAAACATATAGGGAAACACCTTGACTAATCGACTTGCCAAGAAAAAAACAAAAACAACAAGGTCGTAGATCTTTGAAAACAAAAGTCCCGAGTGTTTATCTTTTCATGTTTTCACTTCCTAGAGAAGGTCTAGGAAACATAAAAAGGTTTCCAAGTGGAGAAGAAACTTATCTCCCAGGAAGGAACCTCCCGACAGTTCCATTCAGACAATATTATGATGATCTTAAAACTAAAATAGAGTATTTTCCAATAAGATCTTAAACAATATCTGATTATGTATCTGATGAATGCAAGTTTCTAAACTATGCAAATTTTCAAGCTTAGTTGATAGGAAATAATATAGACGACTTGCATAAAACAAGGAAAGACGAAGATTCATACAAGGAAGAAATCAAAATCATTTCTGAAAAGATAGAAATTTTCACACATGTCCTGACATACACCTCAGAGTTGAAAAAATCCATGGCCAAAGTAGAAGCCCGCCTTGAACTCCTGGACACCTTATTACATAAAATAAATGAGGTTAAGAAGAGCTCTCAGAATCCTATTAGAAATCCAAACATTGTACAACTTGATATCTTCAGAGATAAAGAAGATGCTAAGAGGCATAAAAGAAACAAATCCTTTGTAATGTTTCAAGCAAAAGATCTAAGACCAGAATGGGATTTTGGAGAATCTGACAAAATTTTTCAAAGTATTGTAGAAGAAGTTTTTGATATAAGAACATGGCCTCACCCATTAAAGAAAAAAGAAAAATATCTCCACATGATGACTGTCAAATCTGAACAAGGAGATATCCCCATGCCATCATCATCCCAGACAAATAATCTATCTTCTTTCAACATTCATGGGATGAACAAAATAATCTCTTCAATGCTTGATCACCCAATGATCAATTTTAGTTGTCAATCAAGGGATGAAACAAAAGATGCAATCCAGTTATTGATAAACTGGACCACTATAAAAAAGACAGAAGATGCTACCGTGACACCAAGATATATGGCCACTCAAATAATCAATGGTTTTACTGGTCATGCTGCAACTTGGTGGAGATGGCTTTCCCAACAAGCTAAAGATGATATGCTAAAGGACCCTAAAGCACATGAAGTAGTATTTCAAGACTTGACCACACAATTTTATGGTATAGAAGTTGCAATAGATGTTGAATGTGCTGCTTCATTATTCACGCCCCATATATCATGTGATCTAAGCCACCATGAGAAGTATTTCTGTTATATGTAGAAATTAATAATTGAATCAGGAAAATTTGCAAATCCGACATACATTAAGTAATATGTCATAAGTTTTCTCGGTGCCTTACCAGACACTGTAGAACAATATTTCAAAGATAAGAATATTACTCCGGAAGGGATGTCTTTAGCAAAGGAAGATCATCATATCAAAATTGTAATTCAAGAACATTGTCTGGAAAAAAGGGTAACAAAAGATTTTAAGAGATTTGATAATATGTTCACCTCTTCTTTATGTAAATATGTAGGTCATATTCCAGCACGGGGATGTGGTGCTCATAATCAAGCACATCATTCTGAACAAACACATTGCTCCTGCAAATCCAAAGGAAACAAATTTCATTCTTCCAGATCTAGATTCAATCCTGATCATCATTGGCCCAGGAAAAAAAACACAAATACAAGTCTTATAAGAAAATTCTGTATCTTAAGAAAAGACAAAAGCCTACCAAGGATTCAACTTGCTTCAACTGTAAGTAGAAAGGCCACTGGGCACATCAATTCCCTAGAAAGAAAAACAAGCCAAATTTGCCTACACTCTTTGCCGAGGAGCTTGATCTCAAGTGGTGGGATTTATTTTCTTATGCTCCTAATGAATAAGTTGATGGAAATGTCATTTTTGTAGATCCTTTTGAATTTTCAGAAGACGATTCAGATTCTCTCTCCTCTTTCTCTGAATTTAGTGATTCCAAGACACTAAATTGGGAATGTGAGAAACCCACTTTTGATTTCTGCATGTTCTCAAGTTTGCAGAAACCAGATCCTGAAAAGAGAATCGAAGAGATTGATTGGCTGCTTGAAATTACCCTGTCTTGGAAATATACAACTAGGGAAAATCTAAGGAAAGAAAAGGCTGATCTACTAAGGTATGTTGCTACTCCTAGTAAATATCCAGTTAAAGTCCTATCTGATAATCCATCATCTAGTAAATATGCCCCGATAGACCTGTATTTTGATTTTCTAGATCAACATAAAGACAAACAAAATTTTAGAAAAGATAGAGAAAAATAACAAAAACTCTAGTTGAAAGAGCAACAACAAATGTTTTAAATTATTCTAGAAAACATTAAGCAAATCAAGTTCTCCATTGAAGAAATAAGAAGTGAGAGAAATAATTCATTAGAAGAAGAATTATCTAGAGTGTATGAAGATGCATTCGCTGCACCAAAAGGATATAGGAAAAATAAATATGGGGAAAGGAAGATAGAAAGGTCTGATGATTCTTCTAAAGAATCTTCCAGTTCTTCTGAAAAAAAAGATTCAAAACCCAGTTCTCCAAAAGAGGTAAAGCCAAGTCTTGGATTACTATCATTTGGAGGAACTAAGTTCTACATGACGATCACATTTTGTCCACCCAAGACAAAACCATATGAGGTATATTTCTTAGTTGATTATGGTTGTCAGTTAAATTTACTAAGAAATAATGTAATTCTAGAATTCTATTGGGAAAGACCTACCATGACAGGAAAGGCCATAGATGGTTCAGAAGTACCCATACAAGGCCAAGTGGAAAAATTCCCATTAAAAATTGGTAAGCAATCTTTCAAGCTTTCTTTCCACTGTGTGAACCAGATTAATGATGATTGAGTGTTAGGTGCAAAATTCCTTGAACTTATAGATCACATGACAATAAACAAGAATGAAAAGATGTTTAAATTCTATCTAAATGGGACAAAGATCCAAATTCCTTTGTTTACTGAAGGAAGATCTAGAAGCAGAGAAAAAAACAACAAAAGGTCTCTGAACAAGCCCCACCATCAAGAGACTTACAAAAAATGGAAAGGAGCATTTGTTACACACAAATACATGGAGAAAAAACGTTGAAAGAAATTTAAGAAAAACTCATCACAGAGTTCACTTTAGAATCCCCTAATCCCTTTTGGAACAAGGATAAATATTTTGTGTCTCTTCCATACGATCCCTTCGTCAAAATTACTCCACAAAAGGCATCAAAAACCTTGATGAGTCCGACAGAGATCCAAACTTTCCAACAAGAAATTAATGATCTCCTATAGAAGGGGTTGATAGAGCCATCAAAGAGTGCATGGACTTGCATAGGTTTTTATGTCAACAAGCACTTTGAATGAAAAAGAGGAAAGACGAGGTTGGTAATCAACTTCAAACCGCTAAACTAATTCTTTAGAATATCAAGTATCCTCTTCCAAATAAAATCTCATTATTACAGAGAATAAAAAACAAGACTTTATTTAGTAAATTTGATTTAAAATCGGTATTCGATCAAATAGGTATAGTCCCAGAGGATAAACATAAAATTGCTTTTGTTGTACCCCATAGTCATTATCAGTGGAAAGTAATGCCTTTTGGCTTAAAGAACACTCCTAGTGAGTTCAAAAAGAGATTGGAAGACATATTCAAGGAGTATCCATGACCAATTATTTATATTGATGATATCAAGTTATGTTCAAAGAATCTCTAAGAACACCTCAAACACTTGCAACAATTTTGTGATTTGGTGTTTAGGCATGGTTTGGTTTTATCCAAGACCAAAATGGAAATAGAGAAAACTACGATCGAATATCTCAGTTTCAGGATAATAAAAGGCGAGGTAATTCTCCAAGACCATATTTTGAAATCCTTTACAAAATTTCCTTACATTCTTCATGACAAAATATAGTTGCATAGGTTCATAGGGAGCCTCAACTATATTTGACCATTCTACAAAGGGAAGGCATATTATATTTTGATTCTGCAACAAAGATTGAAAAATAATCCTCCATCTTCGAATGATGCAATGACTAAAGTTGTCAAGAGGATTAAAGACAAGGTCCAAACTCTTCCACCATTATCCCTACCTACTGGAGAAGGGAACTATATCATAGAAACAAATGCATCAAATAGTACATGGGCATGTGTACTAATTGAAAAAATTAATGGAGTTGAAACTATATGCTCATATGCTTCAGGTTATTTTGGGGGAGCAGAGCTTAATTACCCTTCCAGCCAAAAAGAGCTTCTTGTTGTAAAAAAAACAATGCTCCATTTCAGACTCTATCTCAAACTAGTAAAATTCCTAATTAGATCTGATCTGAAAACTTTACCAGGGATGTTAAAATATGAAAAGCTCCTTACAGAGTCTCATTCTAGAATTCAAAAACGGATTTTATGGCTAGATAATTTTGATTTCACTGTACAACATAAACCTGGTCATTTAAACTGCCTTGCTGATATGTTAACCAGGGGAGCCAAGACTGCAGATTTAGCCATGTTTTCAGCAGGACCATCAAATAAAGGAAAACAACCTATGAATCATGAAGAAGAAGATTGAGATAGAGCCACACAAAGAAAATAAGTCTTGTCAGTAGTAAGTCAAGAAGTAATAGAGATGATGATCAAAGAGAAAGCAGAAGAACAATTGTCAGCCACATCGATTGAATAAATCAAGGATTCTCCCATGAAAATCCAGATCCTCGAAAAATGGGGGCATAAGACATTTGCAAGCCTAAGAAATGCTTCAAAAGTGATATGGGGTTGCGTTCGACAATTCTCCATAGACTATGATGATAAAGATATGTGTTACTATGATATTGGCTTTGGACCAATATGTTGGGAGCATTATTCCTTACTGTTACAATTGGCTCGTGAAAATAGGGAAATTGTTGTTTGTGTAGATACTATAAACTTAGTAAATAAGCCATGGACTGGATGGACTGAAATTTTGTTTGAAATATTTATAGCAAGGGAGGAATGGTCACTAAAAGGACCCCAATTTATTTTTAATTTGCAACATGAACTTATGATTGCAACAAAATATGAACTCTGGTTCAAATTCAAGATAAAATTTGTTGCTGCGTCTTTATCCAAACTTAATCCTCCAGAGTTTGTACAATATGAACATGCATTAAAAGATAAGGATGGAAAAATCCTAGGCATAGCTCGAGAAGAGACACTCCTAACCCTTAAGGTCAAAACTAGCTATCAATGGGAATATCTCAAAGATCATAAGCATGAACTTATGCCTGAATACTTTGTGGGTCGTTGCCTTGATGATTTCCTCTTCCCAGTACCAGATGTACTTGAATATCAGGATCCATATGGCTACGACTCTGATATCTCTTAGATTGAAGAAGGGATTCATAATTTGAATAACCGCATGGAGGATTAGTGTGTAAGCATTGTGGACCCTAATTTGTATATAGTATCTTTACTTTGTTGACGTGCAATATTTTGTAAAATCTTAAAGAGATGCTCCATGGGTGGAAATACACTCCACTTTGTACTTTGTGTGTTTGTGGGCTATTTCATAGGCCATACTGTTCTATGGGTGACATAACACTCCACTTTGTATCTCTCAGGTTTGATTCGGGTCCCCATATGTCGAAAGACACAAAAATAAATTATTCGAATACATAATGAGGTCCTTGGAATGATTTTCTCCCTGTAGAAATTCATACATTTCTTTTTGGATAATCCTTTTATATTTTACATTGATCACCAAGCTCTGAAATATTTGGTCAACAAACTAGTACAACAAGGGAGAGTTTGCAGATGGCTTTTGTTATTCCAAGAGTTCGAGTTTGAGGTGATTGTTCGGCTAGGGAAGAATAATGTTGGGATATATAACTTGTTATGAGTAGAGACAAGAGAGGAAGCAATAGGCATTGAAGCCGATCTCCAAGATTCTCACGTATTCAAAGTTGAGGCGACACCCAAAGAATTGGTAGAGATTGTCCAATTTCTACAAGAAGAGAAAGCACCGAAAAATCTCCTAGAAAAGAAGAAGAAGGTACTTGCAATAAAATATTCTCCTTTTACACTTATGAATGGATATATGTAGAAGCTAGGACTAGAAAATTTATTGAAGAGATGTGTCTTAGAGCACAAAAGGGGTAGTATAATAGAAAAGGCACACGCTGGTTCGACATGAGGGAATTTCTACTCAAATACAATAGCCAACAAAATATTACAAGTTGGATTATGGTGTCCTAGATTGCACAAATATTGTAGAGCAAAGGTCAACAAATGTGACAAGTGCCAAAGGATGGGCCGACCATTGTGGAAAGATGAGATGCCATTACATTCGGTCAACCCAAGCCTCCCATTCAAAATATGTCTTATTGACTTTGTCGATTTGTTTTCCAAAAGGGGGAAAAATGACAAGAGATAGGTACATTATAACCACATTCAAATACCTCACTAAGTGGGCTGAAGCAAAACTAGTCGAGACATGTACAAAAACATTTGTATCCAAGTTAATTTATGAAAATATTATCACGATATTTGGATTCCCATTAACACTAATAAGCAACCAAGGAACACATTTCGTAAATGGTACCATAAGGATATTAATGGAATAATTTTTTATCGACCACAAGAAGACATCACTCTATCATTCCCAAGAAAATTGGGAAGTTGAGTCCTTTAATAAAACCTTACATAAGGAACTCACAAAAGTATGTGGGGTCGACAAAGACGACTAGGATGACAAGGTACCTTTTGTTTTATGATCATACCGGACTTCATACAAGAGAAGCACTGGAAATATTCCTTTTAAACTTGTATATGGGTAAGAAGTTGTAGTTCCTCTGCATTCCAGAGCTAATGCATGCATAGTGGCTTCCATGCTACAATATGACTCAAATAAATCTAAAGAAAATCAACTACATCAATTAAACAAGATCAAGGAAGAATGCATCACTACATTCCATCATCAAGAAGTTCAGAAGCAACAACAAAACGCATGTCATCATCGAAATATAAATAAAAAAGAAATAAGTATCAGAGATTTGATGCTTCTCTATGGCGAAAAAATCAAAGGAAAAATGAGAAAATCAGAGATCGCTTGGTTGGACCCATATGTAGTGGAGGACAAAAGGTCGAATGACACATTAAAACTAAGAACTCTCCAAGGAAAGCTCCTTGACAAGGTAGTTAATGGTTCTCTCTTGAAGAAATACCACCCATAATAATAATGAAAAAAAGAAAAAAACAAAGAAGCCCAATGGTGAAAACTTGTCGAGGTGCCATTGGGCAGGATTATGTCCGAAAACTAGTTAGCTGGTGGTTAGATTCTTGAAAAAAATAAAGAAGTCTAATGGTGAAAACCTTTAGGGGTGCCATTAGGCACGTGTTTACTTGAAAACCAACCAGTCTAGCATATAAACTCTTGGGATTAAAAAATAAAATAAAACAATCTTAATAAAACTGTCGGTTAGGGCAAAGTCAGGTTAAAAACCATCCAAGGATGGAGATTTATACGATGATCCTCAATTGACCAGACCATGAATAAGCATAATCATCCACAACTCATGACAATGGAATGGGATTGAATGAAAAAGAGGACGAAAGTAGCAGGGAAGAAACTTGATAGGAGAAATATCAACAAGAGAGGTATAAGGAAAAGAATAGAAGACAAAGAAAGAAGCCATCTAGATAAATTGCAGATCCTAGTCAAGCGGTGGCATCGCAGTGAACAATGGAGAAAGAGGAGTTCATTGGTTGTCAGGAAGCAAGTGGAGGAAGAAGTGATGGAGTCTAGAAATGGTCAAAATCAAAGGACAATTGATTGGAAGACAATTGACTAGGAAAAAATAACCGACTACGAGGCACTTGACAATGTGCAAACTCAGTTGCGACCACATGAAAGACACTTAATACACCATATTAACAAAGAACAATGGCAAAAATCCAACCACACGAACGACCAACATGGAAGCCTGCTCAAATTTTCTATATATATGCTTAAAAACAACA